>JAQQSW010021927.1:0-10563 GCA_028646575.1 Pseudocheirus occidentalis
AAATTCTAGATTCTTTCCCTTCCTCCCTCATCACCCATCCCCACAGGAAAGACAAGCAATTCAATACAAGCTTTACATATGTAGTTATGCAGAACATCTCAACAATGGACATATTGTGAGAGACAGATTAAATGTCCCTCTTTCTTATCCTGCCCTGCCCCTTGTTCTATTCTCTAGCCTGTCCCTGTCCTTTTACTCAAGTATGGCTTCCAGAAACCCTTCCCTCCCACTCTGCCATCGTCTCCATCATCCTGCCTCTCATCCTCATCCTCCATCTTCTCCTATGTGGCAAGATACACAGTTTAGAGTTTGTCATTCCTTCCCTAAGCGAAATAAAATGAGAGTGAGGTTGACCCTTTCCCTTGCCTTTGTGTTCTTCCCCTCCATTATAACAGTTTTCCAAACTTGCCTCTTTTATATGGGAAGAATAACAGCTCTCCCTGTCTCCTCTCATTCTATTCCTCTCCCACCTCAGCATGTCACCTTTTAAAGTATTGTCCCTTCCTATTCAATTGATCCTGTGTCCTCTGTGTACACATTTATAAACATACTCAGATATGTGTTTGTACACATATATAAAACCTCCTCTATAGACATATGTGTTTATACCTATATAAAAACACATTTGTATTCCCTTCACTTATCCTCATACTGAGACAAGTTTTATAAGTTGCAATTATTGTTTTTCCATGATGGCATATAAATAGTTCAACTTTGATAAGTTTCTTATCATTTCTTTTCCATTTTTACCTTTGCATGCTTCTTGTATTTGTGTGTCAATTTTTCTTTTCAGTTTTTTTTTTCAGCAAGAATGTATGAAAATCGTCCACCTCACTGAATGATCATATCTTCCCCTGGAAGAGTATACTCACTTTTACTGGGTAGGTGATTCTTGGTTTTTATCCTAGCTTCCTTGATCTCCAGGATATCATATTCCCGGCCCTTTGGTCCCTTAATGTAGAAGCTGCTAGATCCTTGGTTGTCCTAATTGTGATTCTACAGTATTCAAATTGTTTCTTCTTGGCAGCTTGTAATATTTTCGTCTTGATCTGGGGACTCTGGAACCTAGCTATAATATTCCTAGGTGTTTTCTTTTAGGGAACTTTTTTGAAAGGTTATTCATGAATTCTTTCAAGTTCTATTTTGCCCTGTGGTTCTAAAATGTCACGAAAATTTTCTTTCAGAATTTCTTGAATGATGCTTTCTAAGTTCTTTTTTTTTATCATGCCATTCAGGTAGTCCAATAATTTTTAAATTGTCTCTCCTGGATCTATTTTCCAGGTCAGTGGTATTTTCAAGGAGATATTCCACATTGCTTTCTTTTTTTTGCATTTGTTTGGTTCTGTTTAA
Source organism: Pseudocheirus occidentalis (assembly GCA_028646575.1). Lineage (NCBI taxonomy): Eukaryota > Metazoa > Chordata > Mammalia > Diprotodontia > Pseudocheiridae > Pseudocheirus > Pseudocheirus occidentalis. The sequence goes on from JAQQSW010021927.1 coordinate 1,351, forward strand.
TAGTATCTTGATTTCGGGGGTGTGGAGCTAAGATGGCTGAAAGGAAGCAGTAGCTTTTCCAAGATCCTCCAAAAATTCTGTTATTGAAGGCTAAAAGGTGAATTTGAATCGAATTAAGAGTGACAGAACCCATTGGGAGATTAAGTGTGGAAGATTCCCAGCCCAGGACAGTGCCTACTCAGAACTGGACAAGGAAAATTGGGAGCACACAGGAGCTGCACCAGCTTGAAGCTGAGAGCAGAGTAAGGCAGACTGAGAAGAAGTCCCAGCCAGCCAGTAGACTCACTCAGCCATAGGAGTTTGCAGGCGTCTCACCATAGGACAGAGGATCATCAAACTGGGTAGGAAAAAAACTCAGGGCCCACAGCAGGGTCATCAGATTTCCCTGGGCAACCTGCATGTTTAAAATTATATACCTAAATTTCCAGAAGACAAGATGGACGAATAAAGTTTAATGTCTGTGATCCCCCCCTCCTGGACCCAGAAAAGTCTGGCGTTAAATGCCCCACTCAGAGGAAAATCTTGAATTAGTGGAAACAGCCTCAGGCTTTGGAATTGTTGAGGAAAAGGGAAGGAAAACAGTACAGAGTCTAACCCCAGAAGGGTGGAAACAGCAGGCACTAAAAACAAGAGTCCAGGTGTGGTTTAGTCCCACCTGGACAATCAGCCACTGAGCCTGCCTGAGCTGTAGCCCAGAAACACAGAAGGGTAAATCTGAAGGAGCCAGACCACCCCACCCCCAGAGGTTACTCTGTAAGCTTTAGGGTAACTCAGGGGAATCATTTAGAGTCCTGGTCTTGGCCTCAGTCTACCCACTCAGAATCTACTGCTACCAAACCCCTACCTCCCAGCTTGAGAAGCTCAATACTTCAGCACCCCAGAAGCAGATATCCACTCTAAAAATCCAGGACATAGGCCCTCACAATGGGGAAGAAGGAAAGTGCAAAGGACAGGACCTTCAAATCTTTTTATAGTGAGCAAGAACAACCAAATTCTGAAGGCAACACAGACACTATACTCACACTGGAGACCACAGAAGGAAATGTGAATTGGTCTGAAGCCTAAAGAGCCTTCTTGGAGGATCTCAAAAGAAATTTAAAATATGAAATTAGGGAGGTAGGACATAAATTTAAATCTACAGTGACCAAATTGGAAAAAAAATTCACTGAAGAAAACAAATCTTTAAAAAGTAAAATTGGAGAACTAGGACAGGAAGTCCAAAATCTAACTGGAGAAAATACTTCCCTAAAAATGATAAATGAACATATGGAAAAGGAACTCCAAAAACTAATTGAAGAAAATAATTCACTAAAAATTAGAATCAGACAAATTGAAGTTAGGAACTCTATGCTGCAACAAAATCAGTCAAACATAACGATTTAAAAATTAGAAGAAAGTGCAAAATATCTCACTTGAAAAACAACTGACCTGGAAAACAGTTCGAGGAGAAATAATCTAAGAATTATTGGACTACCAGAAAGTTGTGATGAAAAAATCATTCTGGACATCATCTTCCAAGTGATTGTCAAAGAAAACTATCCTGATGTCCTAGAATCAGGAGGAGAAATGGTTATTGAAAGAATTCACCAATCTCCTCCTGAAAGAGATCCCAAATTGAAAATTCCCAGAAATATAGTAGCCAAATTAAAGAGCTACAAGGTCAAGGAGAAAATATTTAATGCAGCCAAAAGAAATTCAAATATTGTGGAACTAATTCAGGATTACACAGGATTTGGCAGCTGCTACGTTAAAAGATCAGAAAGATTGGAATTTGATATTACATAAAGCAAAAGAGCTAGGACTGCAACCAAGGATCAACTACACAGCAAGACTGAGCATATTCTTTCAGGCAAGGAGATAGTCCTTTAAGGAAATAAAGGACTTCCAGACTTTCTTTATGAAAAAGCCTGAGCTCAATGGAAAATTCAATATCCAATTACAAGACCCAAGAAAGACATAAAAAGGCGAACAAGGAAAATATATGCTCACACATACATGTGAACTCAGAGATGGTCACACATGCACATAACTTGGGACTCAATAAGACCAAACGCTTTACATCCCTTTATGAGAAGCAGATACCTGTCAACGCTGAAATTTGTATAAATATTGTGACCGCTTAAAAGGGATGTACACTGAAAAAAGGGTGTGGGTATAATTGGACTAATCTGAAGACTCTAAAAAAACCTATTAAGGGGAAGAAAGGGATTGTAATGGGAGAAAAGGAAAGGTAGAGGCAGAAGATGGTAAATTATGCAACAAGAAGAGGCATAAAAACATAGTAAAGTGGAGGAGTTGGAAGGAAGGAGATGAGCATCATATGTTTATTACTCTCATTGGTTCTGATTTAAAGAGGGATCAATACAAATGGTTATGTTTAAATTCTAACATACAAAGATGCAAAAAAATCATAACAATAGAGGGAAAAGTGGGAGGAAGAGGAGCAATGCATGAAATTTGCTAGCATTTGGTTTTGGTTCAAGGAGGGAATAACATATTTTGTTAAAAATAAAAATCGATTGTGCCCTACAGGGAGTAGGAGGGATAATGGGGGAGGGGTATAAGAAGCATAAGGTAGTCAGTAGGGAGGGAAAGAGTTGCAAGGGAAAGGGTAGGTAAAGGCGGGGAGAGGGAGGGAATGCTGACGGAGGAGGTGGTCAAAAGAAAAATTCTTAAGGAGGGGAAGGGAAAAGGAAGACATAAAAATATAAACAAGGGAGGGAATAAGACGCAGGGAAAGTCACAGATAGTAATCATTACTGAGAATGTGAACAGGATGAACTCTCCACAAAACAGAGGTGGATAGCAGAATGGAATGAAAACCACAATCCTACAATATGATGTCTACAAGAAACACACCTGAAACAAGGGAATATGCACAGGGTAAAGTTAAAAGGATGGAGTAGAATATCTTATGCCTCAGCTAAACTAGGAAAATAAAAGCAGGGGTAGCAATCCTTATCTTAGATAAAGCAAAAGCTAAAATAGATCTAATTAAAATAAATAAGGAAGGAAAGTACATCCTGCTAAAAGGCATCATCGAGAATGAAGCAATATCAGTACTTAACATATATGCACCAAGCGGTATAGCATCCAAATTCCTAGAGGAAAAATTAAGGGAATTAGAGGAGGGAATAGTTAGCAAAACAATAATAGTGGGGAACCTTAATCTCCCTCTCTCTGAACTTGATAAATATAACCACAAAATAAACAAGAAAGAAGTTAAGGAGGGGTAATGGGAATCTGAAGACCTGTCCTGCCCCTAGAACCTTTGATAGGCTTAAGTGGCTCTTAAAATTTTCCCTGATTTGAAAGTATACTCTGCCCCCTTACAAGCTGAATGTGATCACATGGAGTCTGTGGTGAAAGGCTTGTTTTTTGGGAATGACCACACCTTGTTACTGTGTAATTGGACAGCAGGTCTCCTTGTAACTTGTTTTTGTATTCTCTGGAGTTCAGGGTGCTGACTTTTTCCCTTGAACTACATAAATGGCATGTTTGTTTGATTAAAGAAAGATTGTTAGCCCATATTGTGTTACTTTCCTTTAGAAAATCAGATCTAATAACCTGTACAAGCAGCTGCCCTAGGTATGCTAGGGTGCTTGCTGATACAAAATGGCATCACGAACAGGATTTCTGCGAACATACAACAAGAAAATCCTTCTTCAGGGCTTCTGCACCAACAGCCAGGTTGCAGGACATCAACAACAGCAGCACTGTCCAACATCAGGTGAATCTGGAAAAACAAAATCAAAACAGACAGACAAAATATCAGCATCAGAGCCATGCGTCCTCAGTTCTCGGCAGCTCCAGGTGGCAGTCCTCAAAAGTCCTGGGCAGCTCCAGTGGGCTCTTAGCAATCTCTCCCAGCAACTCAGGTTTCAAAACACTGGACACTGCTCTTCCCAAACACCCTTCTTCTTCTACCTGCTCTGGGCATGAGCCTTTCTTTCCATTCATGGCTCCTCCCAGGTCAAACCCCTTTCTACACATCAAGTCCATCACACAAGTTGGATTCACAAGCTATGGGGCTTAACACTCAACTCAAAATCCAAGTCAATTCAGGGGGATCTCCAAATTTCATTACCATTAAAGGAGACAAATAGAATTTTAAAAAAGTTAGATATGACAGATCTCTGGAGAAAACTGAATGGGGATAAAAAGGAATGTGCCTTCTTCTCCAGAGTACATGGCACATACACAAAAATAGGCCATGTACTAGGGCAAAAACACCTCACAATTCAGTGCAGAAAGGCAGAAATATTAAATGCTTCATTCTCAGATCATGATGCAATAAAAATTATATGTAATAAAGGGCCATGGAAAGGTAGCAAAAAACTAATTGGAAACTAAATTATTTAATCCTAAAGTATGAGTGGGTCAAACAAGAAGTTATAGAAACAATCAGCAACTTCATTGAGGTGAATGATGAATGACAATAAAGAGACATCATACCAAAACTTGTGGGATGCAGCAAAGGCAATACTTAAGGGAATTTTTATATCCCTGAATGTGTGCATGAAAAAATTAGAGAAAATGGAGGTCAATAAATTGGGCATGAAATTGAAAAAGCTAGAGAAAGAACAAATTAAAAATCCTCAATTAAATACTAAATAAGAAATAATGAAAACCAAAGAAGAGATTAATAAAATTGAAAGTAAAATAAAAACTATTGAACTTATAATAAAATTAAGATTTGATTTTATGAAAAAAACAATAAAATAGATAAACCCTTAGTTAATATGACAAAAAAAGAAAGAAGAAAACCAAATTCTGAGTATCAAAAATGAAAAAGGTGAATGTACTTTCAATAAAGAGGACATTAAAACAATAATTAGGAATTATTTGTCCCAACTCTATGCACATAAATATGACAATCTAAGTCAAATGGATGAATATTTACAAAAATATAAGTTGCCCATGCTAACTGAAGAGCAAGCAAATTACTTAGACAACCCCATCTCAGAAAAAAAAGAAATTGAACAAGCTATCAGAGAACTGCAAAGGAAAAGTCCCCAGGGCCAGATGGATTTAGTAGTGAATTCTATCAAACATTTAAAGATAAATTGATCCCAATACTCTACAAACTATTTGGGAATATTGGTGAGAAAGAGTCCTACCGAATTCTTTTTATGACACAAATATGGTGATTACACCTAAATCAGGGAGAGACAAAATGGAAAAAAAATTATAAACCAATCTCCCTCATGAATATAGATGTAAAAATCTTAAATGAAGTATTAGCAAAAAGACTACAACAACATAAAAAAGAATAACACATTTTGATCAGATTGGATTTATTCCTAGAATGCAAAGATAGTTCAGTATTAGGAAAACCATCAGCATCATTCATTGTATCAACAATAAAACTAGCAGAAACCATATGATTGTTTCAATATATGCAGAAAAAGCCTTTGACAATATACAACATCCATTCCTATTAAAAAGACAAGAAAGTGTAGGAATAAGTGGAGTTTACCTTAGAATAATAGGTTGCATCTACTTAAAACCATCAGCAAGTATTATATGCAATGGGGATAAATTAAAAGCATTGCCAATGAGATCAGGGGTGAAACATGGATGGCTACTATCACCCCTCTTATTCATTCTGGTACTAGAAATGATAGCAATCCCTATTAGATAAGAAAAAGAAATCAAAGGAATCAAATTAGGCAAAGAAGAGACTAAGTTATCAAGCTTTGCAGATGATATGATGATATACTTGGAGAATAATAGAGAATCAAGTAAAAAACTTTTGGAGCTAATAAATTTAGCAGAGTCGCTGGATATAAGATGAACCCACATAAATCCTCAACATTCTTATATATTTCCAATTAATTCCAACTGCAAGAGAAAGTAAGAGAAACCCCATTTAAAGTTAGTGTGTACATTATTAAATATTTGGGAATCTACCTGTCAAACAAACCCAGAATCTTTATGAACACAACTACAAAACACTTTTCACACAAATGAAATCAGATCTCACTGACTGGAAAAACACCAGTTGCTCATGGTTGGGTAGAGCTAATATAATAAAAATGACAATTTTACCTAAATCAAATTACATATTTAGTGCCCTAACAATCAATCTACCAAAATATTACTTTATGGAACTAGAAAAAAATAGTGACAAAATCAATTTGGAAGAATAAAAAGTCCAGAAGGTCAAGGCAATTAATGAAAAGAAATGTTAGGGAAGGTACCTTGCCCTACCAGATTTTAATCTCTATTATAAAGCAGTGGTCCTGAAAACTGCCTGGTACTTTTTAGGGAATCGAGAAGTGGATCAATGGAATAGATTGGCTACAAAAGACTCAGTAGTCAACGACGATAGTGATATACTGTTTGATAAGCCCAAACACCCCAGTTTCTGGGTTACAAATTCATTATTTGGAATTACATCAAGAGGCAGAGCCAAGATGGCGGCGTAGAAGCAGCAAGGTTCTGCACCTCCCACCCAACCACCCTAAACACCCATAAAATATGACCCTAAATAAATGATCACTGTCACAATATGTCCACTATGAAGATGTCCTGTATAATCACACATCCACAGCCTGTATTGAATTGGTTGTCCTTCCAGTGGGGGAGGAACAAGGGAGGAACCAAAAGAATCTAGAATTTAAAGCTCTGCAATACCTGCAACTAGGAATTAAGATATACAGGGGCAGGGGTAGGGAGACCCTCCCTGCCCTACCAGAAAGTTAGAGAGCAGACCAGAGGAGGGGCTTTACGGTGGAATCACAGTTTTGGGGTGGGAGTAGGGGAAACATAGGGAGAAAATTTGTGATTAAAAAATCTCATGAAAATGAATGACGTAAAGAAGAAAACAAATAAAATTTATTAGAAAAAAAGAATTCAGTATTTGACAAAAACTGCTGGGAAAATTAGAATATAGTATGGCAGAAACTGGGCATAGAGCATCATCTAATGCCATACACGAAAGTCAAGTCTAAATGGGTGCATGATCCAGGTAAAAAGACTGATACTGTAAATAATCTGGGGAAGTAATTAATAGTTTACCTGTCAGACGTATGGAGTAGGGAAGATTTTATGACTAAAGAAGAGTTGGAGAACATTATACAATGCAAAATGGATAATTTTGATTACCTTAAATTGAAACGTTTCTGTACAAACAAAGCCAATGTAACCAAAATTAAGAGGGAAGTAGGAAACTGGGAAAGAATATTTACATCCAGTGTCTTTGATTTGCCTCATTTCTAAAATAGGCAGGGTATTAAGTAAAATTTAAAACAATACAAGTCATTCTCCAGTTAATAAATAGTCAAAGGACATGAACAGGCAATTTCCAGAGGCAGAAATGAAAGATATCTTTAAGTACATGGAAAATTGTTCTAAATCACTATTGATTCAAAAAATACAAATCAAAACAACACTGAGGTACCACATATCACCAGTCAGATTGGCTAAGATGACAAAACAGGAAAATGACAATTTCTGGAGAGAATGTGTAAAAATTGGAACTCTAATGCATTGTTGGTGGAGCTGTGAACTGATACAACTATTCTGGAGAGCAATCTGGAACTATGCCCAAAGGGCTATAAATAATTCCATACTCTTTGATCCAATAATACAACTTTTGGGGTTGTATCCTAAAGAGATCATATAAGTAGGAAAATGACACATATGTACAAAAATATTTGTTGTAGCTCTCTTTTTGGTGGCAAAAACTGGAATTTTATGTGATGCCCGTCAATTGGGGAATGGCTGAACAAGTTATGGTATATGAATGTAATGGCATACTACTATGCTATAAGAAATGGGAAGGAGATCGACTTCATAATTACCTGGACAGGCTTAAACAAATTGATGCTTAAGTGAGAAGAGCAGAACCAGGAAAAATTTGTATACAGTCACTGACACATCATATATGTGATTACCAACCTTGATAACCTGAACTCTTCTCAGTAACGCACAGTTAAAAGACAGCTCTACAAGTCTCAGGATGGAAGGAGATTCTACATTCAGAGAAAGATCTAGAAAGACCAAAGTTTAATAGAGACTGAAGCAATACATGCCATTGTTCTTTTCTATGTTTGGTTTTATTTCTTTTTTCCCACTGTTCACTCCATTGCTTACAACACTTCTATACAACCAGACTATTGTGCAATGTGAAAGAGCTTGCAGATCTTATAAATGATCATACATCACCATGGGGGGTGGGAGTTAAGGAAGGGGAGAAAATCTGAAACTCAAGTTATTCTGAAACTGAATCTTGTAAACTAAAAGCAAACAAACAACTCAATAAAAAATTAATTAATTTTAAAAATAGTATCTTGAGTTCACATAGTCATTTGCTTCCATTTTCTCCCTTATACTTGAAGAAATTATTCTCTTCAGAAAACTTTTGAGATTCTTTTTCCATCTTACAAATTCAATTTTTTTTACCTTTTCTCATTTTATTATCATAATAACTCTGGAAGGTAGATGCTACTGTTATCCCTCATTTTACAGAGGAGGAAACTGAGGCAGACAGAGATTCAATGACTAGCCCAGAGTCACAAAGATAATAAGTGTCTGAGCAAAGATTTTAACTTAGGGCTCTACCCAATGTACTCACATAGCTGGCTGGGATCCAAAATCAGGTCTGACTATTTTTTTTTTATTTTAATTTATTTTCTTGATTGCGTCATTCATTTCCACAAGGTTTTGAGTTACAGATTTTCTCCCCTTCTTTCCCACACCCCCAAGCTCAAAACACTGATCCCACCGCAAAGCCCCTCCCACACTCTGCTCTCTTCTAGGTCCTCCTCCAACGCCCCTCTAACTTTACAGTAGGGAAGGGAAGGGTCTCCCTACCCGAGTCCCTGCACATCTCATTTCCCAGTTACATGTAGTTAATAATAATAATTATATATATATATATATATATGCATATATATAAATATATGTATTTGTTTGTTTTTTTAACATTTGATTGTATAGCTTCAAATTCTAGATTCTTGCTGTTCCTCCCTTGTCACCCACTCCCACTGGAGGGAGCAACAATTCAATACAGACTGTACATGTGTAATTATGCAGGATATCTCCATGGTGGAGATATTGTGAGAGGCTGATTGTATGTGCCTCCTTCCTATCCCCCCCACACACTCTTTGTTCTCTTCCCTGTCCCTGTCCCTTTATGGAAGTGTGTGCTTCCAGTATCCCTCCCCCCAACCCCGACTTTCCATCATCCCCCCTTACATCCCCATC
>JAQQSW010021928.1:0-10563 GCA_028646575.1 Pseudocheirus occidentalis
TTTTTTTTTTTTTAGCTTTGTGGAACTCTGCTTCCAGGGGGGAAAACTGTCCCAAATCGCTGGGGTTTTCACAGCTGCCGGAGCTATTAGGGAGGTGCTGTAGCCCCCACCAGCTTTGGCTTGCTGAAAGTGCACCCCAGGACCACCACCCAAGACCACAATCTGGATCCAGGCTGCTCAACACAAGAGCCCTTGGCTCTGATCAATTGTCTCAGCCCCCCTGTGGTGTCTGCAGGCCAAGAGCTCTGAAACAGCCTAGTCGGGGCAGCTGCCAGTTACAGCAGATCCTGCCCATCCCCCACTGCTTCCCTGCCCTGGGGGCAGATTAGCTGGACTGCTTTTCCTCCCCCCAAATTAGCTTGAAAGCTTCACTTTCACTGACCTTTCTCTAATACTTATTGTTCCTGACTTGAACACGAACAAGCTGGCACCCAAAGAAGAGACAGGAGAAGACATGCTTTCTTCTCTTTTATAAAAAGACTGGTGGGTAGGGATAAGAAGAGGAAGTTCGTAGGGGTGGAACACTGAAATAATGTCAAATTCTATTGCCATTATTCGTTGATCAATTGTGACTTTCTCTTTTTATTTTCTAAAAATTATTTGTTATAAGAGGTGGCTCCCTGGGAATAAAGAAGGGGAAAGATACAGGGGGGAAATTTAGGTGATTTATAAAAAACAAAAAATATCAATAAAATCTATTTTAAAAAGAACAGTTTTTAAAATGCCAACAATCATATGCTGTCAGGTGCAGCTTCTGTTTTGGTCACTGATGTTCAATGGTTTTCTTTTATAAGAGAGGATTCTAGGGAGGTAGGTGTCGTGATAGAAAACATTACATCAAAACATTAAAAATGAAATGTATATGTATGTATGTATGCATTAACACATCAGTATTCTTGCTGCCTTTGAACAAATACATTTTTATTTTTTTTTTAGAATTTAAATTCTGACAGAATATCAAAGTATTTTTATCTTTTAAGAAATAAATTCTCTCCAGGCTAGCTTGAAGATTACAATTCACTAAAATCAAAATCTTGGACTGAAACTCTTTTTATAGGTTTCTCCGTAATGTTTCTATGGCTATTTATGTATATGGTTATTTTTTAAAAAATTTAACTGGTTTTAATGATTCCAAGTTAAAACACTGTGATAGAGGAAAATTTTAAGTCCAAACTGAGAAGAGATACCCAATGGAAGGTGAGGTCCTTTAGATCAAATTGAGGACTCCAACGTCTGGGTCACCTAACCAAAAAGACGGATGACCAGACATTTTCTGTTGATCTTCGTGGCCTCTCTATAACAGAAACTATGTACCAAAGATAAAAAACAATTTCAGGTGTCTCTATGCAATTCTAGGACACCAAGAACCCAAAGTGTTTTAAAACAACAACAACAAAAACAACTCCATAAACTACCACTACTTAAGTTACCCTCACTCAATAACCCCTCTGCCGCCTCCCACCCTACTACTAGAACACTAGCAAACACTATGCTCACTAGCATGATCCTAAGGTATTGCTGATAACTGAGATCATGTGGAGATGTGAATGGACAATGCTAAGGTGGCATGAATGAGAATCTTCCCACCACAAAAAAAAACAAATAAAAATGAGATTCCAAATTCCTGCTCTCTCCTCCCAGCAGTTCATCTGCTATGGGTCCACGTTTCCTGACTGCTCCCAACTCTGATCCATGATTATGGGACCTTCTGTGCCCTTTCCAATCCTTATTCTTTGTCCCAAAGTGCCTGCCTTCCTATAGTACCCTACCCCTTTCCTGGCATTTGTCTCTTTACTTCTGTGCCATATCCTTGGTACTCTCTGTGCCTTATTAAAAGTGTGACTGAAGTATTACTCCTCACTTACTGCCATTATGGTCTTTTCCAAAAAAACAGGCATGCCTGCCTAGCCCCAGAAGGATCCCTTTCAGTCTCATTCCCTTAGGTAGAATGAATGATTCCATAAATTAACTGGCAATTCAGAACACCTCACCCAGATTTTGACATACAGCTGAATGGTCATTCTACTGAATTAGTTCATCAGAATATATAAAACAATAGTAAATATTTCTATTATATAGCACTTTAGAAGATGCAAAACACTTCTCTCTCTCTCTCTCTTTATTGTTCTAAGAACCAAGGCTGAAAAAGGTTAAATGATTTGCCTAGGGACACACAGTAAGAATTGGGGGTGGGATTTGCAACACAGGTCTTCCTGACTCTAAGCCCAGTGCTCTATCCACTAGACCTTGCTGCCTCCATATGTTTTAGAAAGATACTAAGAACAGACAATAAATTGGACTTAGAACTGAGGAGGAAGCGAATAATCAGGATGAAACTCATTTGGGAAACTCTGTAGTGCTTTAAATTATCCTAATTTGCCCAGGGCTGCAAAAACCCAGATTTTCAATAACAAAGTTCTATTATTAATGATATATGATTACAAATCAGAGAACTCCTGGGAACATATGACCAGAGAAAGAGACAGCCAGTGTATACTGAGAACAAAGACAAACAACAGGAATCAGAGAAAGTAGTGGCATGCACTGAACAGTAAAACAACAAATAGGTGGATCCACGACAGGGGATTTATGTAATGATACAGACAAGAACTAGAGAGCGGATGGACTGGTAGATCGGTAGAAGTAATACCCTTATTAATGAGATTACAGTTCTATTTAAATATTTAAACCCATAGAAGACAGGAATGTGTTTTCAACTCACTTGTCACAATATCCATCTGTAGTCTTCATACGAATTGCATGTTAATTATGGTAATACATTATTTCTATTACTAATACCCAGTTTTAAATTTAATTTTACTATAAATCGGAACTTAATTTCTATAGATCACTTTCTTTTCTGTCATACTTTTTACTTTTATTTAAATTATGTAAGCTAGCATTAAACCACATGTAAGAAACAAAGGAATGGGAAAACTTGCCATCACAAAAATATAGTGTGAAAATCAAAATATCTTAGTCACACCTCATGTACAGAGCACTATGAAAAATAACATTAAAGAAAACTGAAAATATGATCAATCATACTACATTTCTTAAGCCTACTGAAGCCCAGCATTAGAAAAATCATCTCTTTAATAAGCAACATCAAAGAATTGCCCATTGCTTTTTCTGCTCCACCAGGCTGTTTCCTTTTTTTCTGCTTGCTGCCAAAATTTCTGCAGTCCCTGAGAGATAAGCAAAGTATTCTCACAGAAAACATCCCAAAGGAAACAGGCAAAGAAGAATGAAGTTTGAGATACGTGTCTCCCAAGTATCATTACACATACAAGGTTATGTCTTCTGTGATACAGCTCTGTCACTTCATACAGCAACATAACAATACAAGGAACTTTCTTGGGATGGCACTCTTGATGGAAAGATGCATTACCCACTCCATTACCTTGTTTGCAGTCATTTATTTTGACAAGTGATCATTTCCCTTATACTCTCTGGTACAGAACTTGGGAGTTAAAAGTGTTCATAACCAAGGCACTCAGTTGTCATAAGCAACTATTCCTGGAAATACGCCAGACAGAAGGAGGACTTATTAAATGCCTACTGGGTCAACATTCAGCTTAATTTTTTATGTTCTCATTAACACTGTTGTAATCATTATTCTGGTCCTGCTTATTAATTCCCTATTATTTCATGTAAGTTTCCCTGTTTCTCTAAATTCTTTATATTTAGCATCTGTTACCTAGCATCTTGAAATGGATGTCCCATAGACATCTTAAGCTCAACATTTCCAAAACTGAAGTCACTTTCTTTCCTCCTGAATTCTCTCCTCTACTGGACTTCCCATAATTTTTGAGGGTATCACCACTCTAGCCACCCAGGCTCAAAATCTAGGTGTCATCCTCAGCTCCTCACTCTTACCCTTCTCTCCTCTCCATCCTCCCTGCCCCATATCCAATTCACTGTCAAGGTCTATTACATTTTACCTTTACAATATTTCTCACAGATGATCCTTTCCTTTCTCTGACTATGCTACCACTCACGTGCAGGCCCTCATCATGACATACATGGGCTACTGTGACTCACTGCCACAAGTCTCCGGTCAATCCTCTAGGTCTGACCACATCACCACCTTACTCATCCTCATGTCCTCCAGGATCAAATCTAAAACTGTCTGTTAGGTATTCAAACCCCTTCCTAACCGGTCCTGCCCCCTCCACTTTTCTAGCATTCTTATACTTTATCTCCACATACCCTGAGATTCAGTGACAAACGACAACCTTCCTGTTCTTTGCACAAATACTCCATCTCCTGACATCACAAATTTCCCCTGGCTGAAATTCCCCCCCTTCTCATCTCCCCTTCTTTGGATTTTCTGGCTTCCTTTGAGGTCTAGCTAACATCTCACCTTCTACAAGAAGCCTTTCTCTATCCCCCTTAGTGCTAGTGCCTTCTTGCTATTGATTATTTCTACTTTATCTGGTACTTAACTTGTCTGGATGCAGTTGTTTGCATGCTGTCTGCCCCTTTACACTTGGGAGCTCCCAAAGAGCAGGGACTGTCTTTTGGCTCCACTTGTCATCCCCAGTACTCAGCACAGTGCCTGTCACACAGCAGAGGCTTGACCAGTGTTTACTGACTGTTATGGCACAGTAATATTTGTTTACATTCATGTGGAACATTCTATTTAGTAATGTCCCAAATCACATGCATCTTGTTTCCAGTTCTCTGCTATGACAAAATATGGATGCTATGAATGTTTTAGTGTGTTGCGTATACATCTATGGGAACTTTCTTTCTGATTTAGGGATACGCTTTGAAGTAGAACACTGGTCAAAGAAGGTCTATGTGTTTTAGAAATAAAAAAATTCTCTCAGAACTATAGTGTAATTGTGAATGCTGAAATACCACAATCTGACAGGAATCAAAGTTGTAGGTGATGCAGAAGGCAAGACAAAGATATGTGACGGATGCAAACACACCGTAGTATGCATATTATCAATGATTATCTCTACTCAAGAAATGATATTGGAGACATCAGTGAGAAAACTTATGATAATGTACCATAGCAGGCATGTAGCTCACGAGCCCTACTGTTGACTCAAAAAATGAAAAATGACCCGGCAGAAAGTCTACGACATGTTGGCCGGATCCCCTTACTGTGAACTATCTACGGGAGCACACGGACAAAAATCAGACAGGGTGAGAAGATGTGAATAGATTTCAGTTGCCACTGACGGAAGGAATATCTGTAGCAATGAGATGATAGAGACCAAAGCGTTTTTTTAAAAGTAAATTTATTTACCAACAAAATAATTTCAGAGTTCACACATATGGAACTATAGCAGCTGTGAGTAGGAGCAGCTAGGCAGCACAGGGCCTGGAGTCAGGAAGACAGCTCCTCCCAAGGTAAATCTGGCCTCGGATACTTATTAGTTGCTTGGCCCTGAGCCTATTTTCCTCAATATTCTCATCTGTAAAATGAGCTGGAGAAGGAAACGGCAAACCACTCCAGTACATCTGCCGAGGAAACTCTAACTGGGGTCACAAAGAGTCAGACCTGACTGAAAATGACTGAACAACAAAAGAATATGAGAAAGTTGAAGTATGATCATTTCTGTAAAGTGGAGTGGAGATGTAGGTCACAAGAGGGGAGTAGATTAAGGAACTAGGAAGTTAGGGTGGCTGACAAAGAATCAATATTTATGCATGTATTTATGTGTATGTATGGGTGTGTGTGTATATACATACATACATATATATATATAAGTTGAAATGGAGATAAAGATCTGTAAGCAAGATAGGGAACTTGCTGAAAAAGAGGGGGGAAACGGATGTGTGCAGTTAAGAACTATGAGGATCTAAACTGACTGAGAAATTTGGATTGAAAGAATCTTAAAGGAGAAGACATTTCTGAGTGGGGGTGGTAAATGGAGAATTTGGAGTAGAAATGGTAAGCAAGGAGCATCCAATTCCATTACAACCAGGGGCTTTGAGGGTATGAAGAATGAAAGTGTAACTAATATTAGATAAGAGTGCCTAGAAAAAATGTAGTTAAGAAGAAGCAAGGTTTCCATGATTACTAGAAGGAAGGAGGGAGAAAGGAAAAAGTTTAAGATGAAAACAGGTTTGTTAATTACAGAACAGATGCTACAGAAGGCATAGTAGAAGGGGTGGAAAGATCTAGAATGGGACACTAGGGGAGGGAAGCACTGAGGTAGATGGAAGAAAGGGAGGTGGCTGGGGAAGGGGAATGGGATTTGTCCATCAATAGCTAACTATTCAGGATCACTGTGGTAAGAGTATAAGGGGGCGGGAGAATGGTTAATGATGAGGAACTAGTCCAAGATAGCTAGACTATCCTGTGTGTGGAAGGGAACAATGTACAATAAGGCTGAAATGGTAGGCTAGTGTCAAGATGTGAATGGCTTTAAGTGCCAAAGGAGTTTATACTTGATCCTAGAAGTAAGAAGGAGCCCCTGGACCTTAGGTAAGTGACATGATTAGATTGGCACTCAAAGAAAATTCTTGCAGCTGCATGGAGGATGAATCAGAAAAGTGAGAGAATTGAGGAAGAGAGAGATGAATTAGGAGGTAATTACAGCAGTCCAGGATAGAGGTGAAGTGATAAGAGCATGAACCAGGATGTTGACTGTGAATAAAGAAAAAGGAAAGTATACAGAAAATGCTATGGAGGTAGGAAAAAAAAGATCTGACGGCTGATAGGGTAGATGGAGGAGTAAGGATATCACTGAGGCTGAGAACCTAGTGTTAGTCACACAGGTAGAAAGGGTAAGGAACTGAACCCAGGTCTTCTGGCCCCAATCCAAAACCAGCCCTCTTTCCACTACCCTGTAGCCAGTTCTATCTGGTAGATTTCCACCCCAAACCATTCCTCACTTTTGAGTGCCACTAGCTGATGTGCTTTAACGTATCCCTTAACAATTTTATCCTAGTGTTCTTTAAGAAAAGATGATTTCCTGGAAATGTGGTTAAGAAGGGACCAGGCTGTGGGACTAGGTATAAAATGAAGTTAGCTTGTAAAAACACAGATAGGAAGAGGAGAGCGTATGGAGCTTTGCCACTTTCCTTTTTGCTTGGTTTCAATTCCACAGGGTATCCCCTGTTCTGTACCATCCCCAGCTTCTTTTTCTGTGTGGTCTTCCCCCATTAGATTGTAAGCTCTTAGAGGGTAAGGACTGTCTTCTGCCTTTTTTTGGTATCCTCAGCCCTTTGCAAAGAGCCTGATACATAGCAAGTGCTTAATAAATGTTTACTGAATTGGCCTATTTTTTGTGTAAATAATGGGGCACTTGTCTTAGGTGGTGCCAGTAATCTATTACAGGGATAATCTGGAGTTGGCTATTTGAAGCAGTTCTGGGGATTTGCTGATTTCCCAAGTAGGTACTTTCTGTAGTCAAAATAATGTCTCCCGACACTGAAACCATATTAGCTCTTCTCTCCAAATTATCTACCTGGCAGTCCTGTTTATATCAGATCAAATATAAAGATTTTCTTCTAGTCATAAAGGATTCTGGTCCATAGTCTCTATTTTCAATTATTCAACTGGCTACAGTTTTTTATAGTCAAGTTCACAGTGTGTTTATGCAACAGGTCAATTCAAAGATAAAACAAAGCTGCAGTGTATTTGCATGATTTTATTGTTGATGGTATGAGATTCGTTTGGGCTTGTCAGGGCTGTTTGTAAATATTTTCTCACTCATCTACAATTATGCAAATTGCTTTCACAGAAGCCTGTTAACACTTGGGACTTTAATAACTTTTTACATTTCTCAGAGAACAGTTAAAATGACTAATTTTATTCTCTAATCTAATACTGAGAAAGTCATGCCTACAACCTCTTAGTTTTATTTAAATTGCATAAAAATATCTGAAAATGGAGAGAAATCCTTTCCTTCCATCAATATTTGAAATAGTAACCTGACCTTTTTTAAGCAGAAAGATATTCTTGGAGCTTTCTCAGGCAGTTGCCCTCTCTTGTACTATACCTACTAATACCACTACTGAAAAGGGAGGGAAAATCAAATGTATTTACCAAAGCTTGAAAGTCATTGAAATGCCTTTACTCCCTAATGAGGCGGAAGGGAGGCTAAAGTTTTAGAAAAATGGAATGGGGATATTTAGAAGAAGGAAGGCTGGGTAGATAATGAATTAATAATGATTAATAATTATAACGTTATAATAATTTAATGTTTAACATTATAATGTTTTAATACTTCTAGTATTACACAAACCACAATTTTATTTTTCTCACATTCTCCTCTTTGTGCTGTCTTACTTTTGTTGCTTATCTTTTCTGCCTTCTGCACTTCTTTCTCCAAATCCTGCTGCCTTCTCTACTGACTTCAAGACGTTACCATACATAATACAGTTATACCTACTATCTGAGCCAAAAAAATCCAAATCTTTTCCTTAAGAAAAAAAAAAGGCTAAAATCAGCACAAAAGTATAATCATTATTTAGGCAAATACAATATGCTCATTTTGTTCACAAAACATTTTTTAAAAATAGCTTTTTTACTCATAAATGGCAACACCACAGATAATTCCCTAACCCCTTCAAGTTAAGTCTATTTTACAGACATCTTAATCACACTTACCATAAGTCTAGTGTGGAGTAAAATCTCTTTCTCTTTAAAAAACACTTTGGTATTCATTATACTTTTGTGCTTATTAAGCAAGAACATCTTAATTCAAAGCCTTTCAATAACTTAAGCGGATTTAGGCTGCCCTGTAAGACACCTATATAACCTCTTAAAAGATTATTTTTGTGAGACTTGTTCCTATATCAGTATCATTTAATATACAGCTCCATGTTTGCATTATGTTAGTTTGCCATAAGACAAAAATAATGCAATATATCAGACACAAAGCAGAATTTTTATCCATAGGTTTCTGGATAAGGCAGCAGTCAGTACAAATGACTTCGATCCATTTGAGCCATAAAGCAGAAAGGAAATACTGCTACAAATGGACATTTATAGCATCTGCAGATTCAGCTTCATATTTAACCCTGTCAAAATTTTCCTGACACATCTGGAACTGTACAACAGAAACAAAACTCTTGACGCAATCTCTAATGTCAAATCCACCTCTGCCTCAGCAGGGAGCTTTTATTTTGTGATCAAACCTGTACAATAAAATAAATTAAAACAGAACAATCCAGTAGTTAGTATAGGTTTTATGGTGATTATACTGCTAGTAATTAAGGTTTCAGCATTTCATTACCTTAACTATAGGCAAGATGTAAGAAATCAAGATAGCTATGCTTTCACAATTAGCCAGTTAAATCAATAATGATGATGATTTCATTTAAAATGCTCCATTTGTTTCAGTTTCAAGTTAATGTGTGTAAAACAGTTCCAGAACATGAACAGAGCAGGGTTCCGATTACTTTCATCCTGGCTTTATTCCAGCTTAAACCAACAACAGACTCCAAGAGTAAAGGAGAGCAGCTTATTATTAGCCTTAACATTATCACCGACCTTTAGGCAGAATCATTTCTCAAATGCAAAGCCACGGGCCAACTGTCTTTTGTTATCCACAAACAAGTCTTATTGACTTTCAGCTCTAATATGTTAAGTAAAAATCAAAATACAATAAAACATGCTTCATTATTGTGCAGAATTAAATGCCACATATAAAACACTACAATATCCTAAACATGTACAGTATAATGGGGTGTAATAAAAAAAAAGTGACCTCAGAATTCTTTTTCTTTTGTTCAATTTAAAAACTTTCTTAATTACCTAATAGGTGTCAGGCACTGCCCTTAGATTCAAATACTAATTCTTCAACTTACTAGTTATACGAAATTGGACAAATTTTCTTTGAGCTTCACTTTCCTCATTTGTAAAACAAGCAAAATGATATTGATGATATTTGCACTATTTACCTGACAAGATTACTTGGAAGAAATACTTTGCAAAACCTAAAATGTCATTTGAAATGTGAGTTATTATTAAAATGTACATGACATGTTATAGGTAACCTATAAAGTAGCTATATCCCAAAATATTAAAATCATGAGGATAATCAGTAATAAATTCAACTTTAAAAATTATTAAAAGTACCTACTTTGTGCAAGGCAGTTAAAGATTCTATTTTCAAATGTGAGTTTAACTGGAGTCAGAAACTGTCAAAACAGAATATTAACTTTGAAGAAGGCATCTTGCATACTCTAGGTAACATAGTAAGCACAAGAACTAGGGTTTGGACACAGGTCCTCTAACTCTAAATCCAGCAATGCTTCCAGTGCACACATGATCCCATTCTGACCACCCTCACACACCCCCTATGCTTTATTTACACTTAGATTTCTTTTGGGGCTCCAAATGCTTATGCATTTTTTGTCTGAAATAAAAGCTATTCTCTGTCACCTTGAGTGTCTGCTTTGGAATGGGAGTTGGAGACTCATTTTAAAACAAGTTACATCCTTAATAAACTAGGAAATTTTCCTGGTGTAATGGTAGATGAAGACAATCAGCCAAAGAAAGGTAGTAACAGTTCTTGGGGAAGGTGTAATGTTAATGAAATCAGAAGATCTTCCATGCCCCTTTCTATTGGCACCTACTAAAGGCACTTA
>JAQQSW010021929.1:0-10563 GCA_028646575.1 Pseudocheirus occidentalis
GAAAAGTGACTCATAGGTTTTACAAAGACTTCTTATGTACAGAAATAAAAAAAAGGACCGCCTACTTTCAACTGAGTTTTAACACCTCAAACACTCAAATTAGTCAGAATTTGATTATATATTAAAATTTAGCTGGCAACCCACAGTGTATTAATTGCTCTCAAATGAACAATACAAAAATATCATTCTAACAAGGGTGATTCATACTAAAGATTTTGGCTTCTTTAGCATTCCCATAACTATTTTTATTTCAGAAAACACACTAATAGATAAACGCACCTAAAAAGTAAAAAAAAAAAACACCAAAGTTTAATAAACTCACAAAGGACAAATTTCATGGTCAGTACATACAGTACAGGCATGTAAAATTGAAGGCTTTGAAGAAGAGAAGGGAAACATTAGAGAGCCAAGAGAAAGAGAACAGATGAGACCAATTATTATAGCAGAACTGGGCAAGGTATTTCTTTTCTCCAACTTCAGTTTCATTATCTGTAAAATGAAGAGATTCAAATAGACTGCCTCTAAGGTTCCCATCATATCTGGCATTCTATTTAAGCATATCAACAGTAGGGCTTAAGAATACCATTTAGCCTAATGATTATTTACTTCCTATTCCACTCTAGCATATGCAATAAATTCCAGGATTTCAGC
The DNA here is from genome assembly GCA_028646575.1 of Pseudocheirus occidentalis. Lineage (NCBI taxonomy): Eukaryota > Metazoa > Chordata > Mammalia > Diprotodontia > Pseudocheiridae > Pseudocheirus > Pseudocheirus occidentalis. The sequence goes on from JAQQSW010021929.1 coordinate 652, forward strand.
ACTTGATTATTACTAGTTACTTTCCTGATCTACTGAAAAACCCCACTGCAATTCAGACATTTAAAAAAAGTTTTTAAGAGTATCTGCATGCAAAAAAAAAAAAATGTGTGACAGGTCTAGAGGGGAAAATAAGCAAATGAGATTAAAAATAATAATAACAGTAGCAACAGCAACAAAACCCCACAGCTTCTCAATACCATCAATTACCTGAACCTTTGTTTGCCATTAGTGCTAGGGGTAGTTGCTTCCAACTACCAGAGGTAAGGGAAATCTGAGAACAACTCACAAGAGTAATGGATCGGGAGTGTGAAGGGACCTCAGGGGTCATTTTATCCACTCTCATCCCAAGCACCTCCCTTTTAAAGATAAAGTACGGGGCAGCTAGGTGGCCTAGTGAATAAAGGACTAGCCCTAGAGTCAGGAAGACCTGAGTTCAAATCCAGCCTCAGACACTTAACACACTTACTGTGTGACCTTGGGCAAGTCACTTAACACCAATTGCCCTGCTTTCCCCCCTCCAAAAAGAAAAAAAAAAGATAAACTGAAGCCCAGAAGGTTGAGACAAAGCTATGATTCAAACTCAGGTCCTGGGATTTTTAAATGCAACACTTAGCAAGTTTATTGGAGAGAAATAAATTTGGTTTCCTACAGTAGGATTCCAAAGGTATAAGAATGGCTCCTGTGACATGGTTACACCAATAATTAAAATTTTTAAAATGACATAAAACAAACCCCCAACCAGCAGAAACCTTGAAACCATGATAGCATCTAAAGTAAACACAACACCTCCATCTCTTTCCTTATTTTCCCCAACTGTAAAGAAAAAAAAATTTCCCAAAAGTTTACCTTATGAAGCAGTTGGCTAAAAAAAGGTGACTTTTAAACTGATGGGGTGCTGTTATCAAAAAACATAAGAAATGCTAAAGTCCCTTACTAACCATTGGTCCACTGTGTCAGGTTTAATATGGCAAAATGGGAAGGATCCCAAATGTAGATCAAAATCAGCAGAACTTGGGTTCAAGGCCAGTAGTCCACTACTTACTAGCCATGTGACAAATCATTTAACTTCTCTGAGCTTTACTTTCCTCATTTGCTAAATGAGAGCAACTACATTCATCCATTACCTACTTCAAATGGTTGTTTCAAAGAAAATTCTTTATACATTGTCAAGAAATTGAGCAATTCTAATTCCAATATTTCTCAGTGTCCATTTAAAAATTAAAGAAAACAGAAATAAAGAAACTTTAGGCTGATTACTTAGTATTCAAAAGTGACTGGAGATTAAGTTGAAAAGTCAAAATTTATTTAACATACCATTCTTAGTGACCTGGTCTGTGGGTTGGCATGCCATAATAAAGGCTTACAAAATCAGGATCTCATATAGGCACGAAGGAGTTCTTTTTCTTTTCTTTTCTTCTTTTCCTATTTAACACATCTGATAGAGGTTTGAAGGCTTTCTTTATCACATTGTAATATTCTTCCCATTATATGGGTGATAGCACCCAGATGGAACACTGTTGATTCCCTCAATTACTAGGTTTTTATGAAAAGCATTAATTAAGAACCCTTCACCTATGGTGTCTTAATGGAAATCAGGTGAAAACATGTTTCTTGTAAATGACTACACGCAACTTTTTTTTAAAAGGCTGTGGGCAGGAAGGGGAAATAGGGGAAATGAGCACTAAAGGGTAAGGGAAAGAGAGCCGTGGGGAAAGGAAAGAGATGGACAGAGAATGTTCATTAGAAAAAAAAGAAATTCCTATTCATGTTTCGAATTATTCTTCAAAGCTACAACAAGCTTAAGACCATGGACACTAATCTTTCTCAAAAATTTAATTCTCTCTCCCTCTCCCTCCCCCTCCCCCCTCCACTTCTCTCTCTCTCCCCCATCTCTCTCTTCTGTATCTCCTCCCCTCTCTTCTCTCTCCTTTCCACATCTCTCCCCCTCATCTCTTTCATCTTTATTCTTATCTTTTTTCCCTCCACTATATGTCTCTTTCCCTCTTTCCCCACCCTCATCCCTCTCTCCTCTCTCTCCTATCTCTCCTTGCTTCCCTTTCTCCCTCTTATCTCCTCCTCCTCTTCTCCTTCTCCTCCTCCTCCTTGTCTCTGCCTGTCTGTTTCTCACCCTCCCTCCCTCTCTCTTATCCCTCTCTCTCTCTCCTTCCTTTTCTCACTCTCTCCCCTTATCTCTTTTCTTTCTCTTCCTCCCTCTCACACAAACCCATTACATGCACACACACTCACGCACACACGCACACACACACACACACCTTCTCCATCCTCAGCCAGCAATGACATAATATACATGAACTGGTTTTTGAGCAACAACAAAACAGAGCTATCACCATTTTTGTCTTGGAGTAACTTCTCACAGTAGAGTAAGCTCTTCTATAAATTTGTTAACCTAAAGATTCATTTTAACCCCAAAATGTAAGGACATCTCTAACACGCCAGGAAGCCTTACGAGTCTATCTCCAGGTCCCTATCCATCCACAGGCTTTCATAACCTTCACATGAAAAAATACACACTCTTCAGGAAAGCCCAAGGTTTGTAATTCCCTCTTTCAGTGCTGGCCTACAGAGGCAAAGGATAAGGTGAAGAATAAAAAGGAGTTTTGATTTGTAGTAGGTGACACTGTTTTAACTATAAGGTGTACTGGGAAAAGTCAATGAAAAATAATTAGAGAAGCAAAGTAAGTGAAGTGAAGTGGCAGAGATGAAAGTGGAAACATACCTAATATAAATAGGGGGAAAAAATCTACATTTGACTGGATTTCCCAGCTTCCTTTAAGCCCCAACTAAAATCCTGCTTTCTACAGGAAGCCTTCCCCAGCCCCTCTTAATTCTAGTACCTTCCTTCTGTTCCTTATTTCGTATACATCCTGTATATTGCTTGTTTGAACATATTTCTTTACTTTCTGTCTCCCCATTACAATGTTACTCCTTGAGGGTAGCGACTGTTTTTTGCCTTTTTTTTTTGTATGTCCAGTTTTTAGCACAGTGCCTGGCATATAGTAGGTGTTTGATAAATATTCATTGAGACTACAGCATTCAAAGGAGTGGGAAGAAAAGTTAAACTATATAAAAGAAAACCAAAGAGAATCAGGGAAACCTTCTCCAAGTGTAAAATTGGTTCTTTATTCCTCAATACTCAACCCTAAGGAGAAGTCTTTTTTCACCATAAGTTCCATCATGGAAATCAAGAGAATTTGAGAGCTTTAGAGATCATTAGGTACTCATCCTAATTGGCAATGGAATATGACTTAGGACCTATAGACAGTAATTAAATAGTAGAGGTGTTTTTAAGTAGTACTTCTACATTTCCTGTGCAAGATCCAAACTTATTAGTTCATTTTATCCTTATAACAATTAGGTAAGGGAGGGAGGGCTAAGATTAGTAAACAGGTTTCCTGACTCAAAGCCCTCTTTCTACTAGACCACACTGTCTCCTTGAGTGGTTCAACTCTATCACATAAGACTTGGCCAAAGAATATTAAAAGACTATCCCTGTCCCATCCACTATGTTTTACGAGTAGAAAATCTAAGAAAAATAAAGTCTTTTATAACCATCAAACATAACCTGAAATTCACTGCCTAATGAAATGTTCTAAAGTGATCAGCATACATATCTGAGAATGACAGAATACAGAAACGTCTCCTAACAATGGTACAAGAAGGAAATGATTTTTCCTTTTCCCCTAATGGTGAATAAGGACCTTAGTCATAAAAGACGGTTCAATTAGGACACTAGTCCTTTCTACACAGATACCAATGGGTTCTGCACTTAAAGCCAGAACTAAAGAAAGAAGAGCTATTTATACCTACCTTGTTAATTAAAGCATTAGGGAGGCAGGGAGAAATCACTGTTAGAATAACTGATCAAATAACAAAGGTGACATACTGAAATCACATCTGGAAAGAAATTAATGGCAGCTGCGAAAGTCAGTGGTTCTCTGGGAAGTACACAGTACTTGTTCTAATAATAATGAAGAACCATCCATAAAGTATAGACAAGGCTCTCCAATTGAATTAAATAAAACAGCCAAAAATTGGGTAACTAAAAACTCCCAAAATGATCCTCAAGTTTAACTGTCCACATTGTTTTTCTCCATATAGAAACCTGACATTATACTTGGGAAATAGGAATCACGGGATCTAGAGCTAAGAAGAGCCGGCACGTGGGGAAAACTGAGGCCCTGAGAAGTTAAATGAAATACCCCAAATCACAAGGCAGTGAGCAGCAAAGCCAGGATTTGAAATATAAGTTAAAGAGTTTTCCGAGTCATATGTCAGCATGTTTTCTCTCATAAGTAACCTAAAAGTAAAGGCTATGTAGCCTCTAATGAACTCCTAAAGTGAAGTCAGATTGATCTATTACAGTTTCAAAGGATGAAAGTCACAATAGAATCAGATTTCATGACCAAATTAGATTTAAAATGTCATCGTTCTACATTGTACATTAATTTGCATGCTCCTCCATAATAATAGGTAATCAAAGTGCTATATAAATATTAGCTAATTGCTTCACTTCTACTAGTTGTAATAATAACAACAAACTACAATTGATAAAGAACTTTAAGATTTGCAAAGCCCTTTACATACATTATATCATTTGATCTTCACCTGGGAGATGGGTGCCAAAATTATCCCCATTTTATAGACAAGGAAACTAAGGCAGACAGTTAAGTGACTGTTTAAGAGTCTTGCCTCTATTAAGTGTTCCAGACAGAACGCAAACTCAGGTCTTCCTGACTTCAAGTCTCTCCCTCTCCCTCTCCTTTCCCTTTCCCCCTCCCCCTTCTCCTTCTACCCTTCGTCTCCTCCTCCCCTCCCCCTCCCTTTCCCTCTCCATCCACCATGCTACATGGTTGGTGCTAACAATGGATTTGCATCTATTTGGCAGTGCATAGCTACATCATAGAGTCTATTGGTCTGTTTCAAACTCTACTTAAATCACTTGGGATTTGTATTTACTTATATTTAAAGATCTATTTAGAGGTGAATTACAGTTGAACAAGGGAGATTTCAGACTCAATGTCGCAAACACTAGTAGAGCATGTTAATATTTGCACAATAAGCTGGTTCAGCATCTATCTAGTTTACATACAAAAACCATATGATACTATAACTGATGACAAGAGATGCTATAACATCTCTGAGATGATAGGTGATTATGGTTTGTATCTGAACTGTGACATGAACACACTTTTGGATTTTATTACCATGTTCATTTGGGTTAATTTTGTCCAGGACTGTATAGCAAAATAATATAAATATGCTGCAAAATTTTCAACTGTGATAACATCATTCACCTAATATGAAGGAGGACAACCATGATAAGACTGATCCTGGGGCCAGGATATGCCTACTGAAATAGAATTTAAAATATCTTTGCATTGCTAGACTTCAGATGAATTTAATTTGGAAGAAAAAATAAGGTTTTCATAACTGGTATGGTGAAGACAAGACTAAATCCAATGACCTGACTTTGTGGTTAAGTCCTTTTCTCTCTCTCCTGTGCACACCAACCATTCTGAGCCAATGTTACAAGCAAGAAAGTGTTTACTTGAATTTTTATTAAGATTATAATCTTATAATCTAATTAACCTTATGGCAAGAAAAATAAAATGATGTTTTGTTTTAAAAAGAAGGAACCCATTTTCAAACCCACTTTTATTCACAGAATGGTCAGTAGTAAATAATTTCATAGCAAAGTTTTCTTATGTGATAACCTTTCCCATCAGGAGTTTGATCCATGTGTTAATAATAAATGGTATTTCCATGTTTATCAGGCAATAAAGCTTCAAGAACTTCTACATATTCACCACTGTTTTTCATAGAAAATCATAAATTTCATCAGGTGCTATAATATTAAAACAACTGTCATACCTGGAAAAAACTAAGACCAACCAGGTAAATAAAATGAGGCATTTATTCAGGATTGAGGAACTGCAGTTCAGGACAATAGGTTGCCTTTTCAGACAGGGATGTCTAGGGAGTCAGGATTTGACACAACAAACTGTTGTATTTGCGAATAGAAACATACACTTTAGGAAATAAGAGATGTGTACAAAGTATGATCCAAAGATATTATTTCTCTGCATTATCAAAGATGTCTATCACCTTAATAAAATGAAGCCCAAAGAAAAGACAAGAGAATTATCTCTGCATCTTCTTGAACATAATCAATCACACTGGCTTCCTAATTTTTAAGAGGTACATAATAGAACTTTCCAGAAAGAAATGATATAGGTAATTATGCCACTTGATAGAAAAGACAGTGCAATGTTTCTGTGACTTAGAGGACAGGGAGCCCAGGGAATAGAAAGTATAAATTAGAGACTGTTCATATTATGACAGGTGTAGACATTATATTTCACTACTTTCTTCAAAAGCAACTTCATTTATGACATAACACTGTGGATCTGATTTTCGGTAGATTGCCAACTGTGTAGATGACTGATTTTTGTCCCTGGCACCTTGCCTAGAGGGAAAAATGAGAGACTTATGGACAATAATTTGTTGCTGTTTTTCACTCTTTAAAATATGTCACTATAGGTGAGCTGGTAAAGTTTCAGGTTAAAATTTGCCACGTGAGTGGGCCAGATAGAATATGATCCTCACTTTGGGGTCTAATTCTAACTTTCAAAGGACACACTATTTATTTGATAGAGAAATGTTCTTTACATTGGAGGCAAGGGATAAAACACTGTCAGGCAAAAATATCATTCAGAATGTTTATTAAGGAGTCATGATGATTACTGGCTATTTCATCAAACTGTGCATATCCATTGACCCAGCAATACCACTATTAGGCCCTCTGTGTGTTGGGTGAGAAGGTTGAAATAAATTATCTCTAAAGTCTCTTCAAGTTCTCAGATTCTACATTGTAGTTTTTCAATTACAGGGGTTTTTTTAATGAACACAAATCTGTTTTCTCTCTCATCTACCGTGTACAAAACATGTACAAAAATACTTATAGCAGATCTTTTTATAGTGGCAAAGAACTGAAATGTAAGGAAATGCCCACCAACTATGGAATGGCCTAAGCAATCATGGTATATGAATACAATGGAATACTAATATGACCTAAGAAATTATAATGGAACAGTTTTAGAGAAACCTGGGAAGACATGTATGAAATGATGAAAAGTGAAGTGAATAGAACCAGGAGAACGATTTCTACAACTACAGTGAAAAGACAAACCACTTTGGAAGACTTAAGACCTCTGATCAATGCAATAACTATGATTCCAGGGGACTAATGATGAAGAATGCTACCCATCTCTGGTCACAGAGGTGATGGGCTGAGGCTCCAGAAGAAAACAACATTTGAGGGCATAGCCCATGGAAGAACTTTTTTGACTTTGCATATTTGTTACAAAACTTTTCTTTTTTCTTTTCCAATGGGAATGGGGGAGGTAGGTGGGTGAGAGGGAAAACAGATTTGTGTTAATTAAAAAGAAAATGTAATTGAAAACTACAATGTGGAATCTTAGAACCTGAAGAGACTTTAAAGATAATTTAGTTAAACCTTCTCACCCAACACACAGAGATTTGGTTGATTTATGTCAACCTAGATAGAGACCTCTAGTACAGCACCAGAGGGTGCTTGGCCCTGTGCTCATCAACGTTTTTAGCCATAGCTTAGATGAAGACTTCTGAAATTTATGTATGATAAGCTAATAAGAGAATTGAGATCCAGCTACAACAAGTTTGAATAATCAACCTCTAGCACGATTAAATCTAACAAAGACAAATGTAAATTCTAGCACTTCAGTTCAAAAAATCAACTACACAAATATGAGATATTAGAGAAGTGAATAAAAAGCAATTCATATGAAAGAGATGTAGGCATTTAGTAGACTTCTAGTTCAACATAACTTCTAAAAACCCCAAAAAACCAAAACCTAATTTAATTAGACTGTATTGGTAGTAAAATAGAATCCAGAAGACAGTTCCATTACACTCTGTCATGGTGAGGCCACATTTGAAGTATCATGACCATTTCTGGACACTGCACTTTGGTAAGGGCAATCACAACCTAGTACAGGTCCAGAAGAAGACAACCAGAATGATGATGGGCTTTGAGATCATATCATCCAAAGACCATTGAGGAAACTAGGGATGTTTAGCCTAGAAAATACACTGGTCATGGGCAGTATCTTTTCAAACATGAAAAAACTGTCACATAAAAGGAGGTCTCAACTTGTTCTATATGACCCTAGAGAGAACTAGGAACAATGGGTAAAAAGTTATAAGAAGGCAGATTTGGGCTTAGGAGGAGGTCTGATTTCTAATAGTATGAACCTTCAAAAAATAGAATGAGTAACTCTGGAGGTAGTGGGTTCCCTGGCACTAGAAGTCTTTAAGCTAAGGCAATATGACCACTTATCAAAGACGCTATTGCAGGGATTCATGTTTCAGTTTTGGCCAACTGGGTGGCACAGTAGCTAGAATGCCAGGCTTGGGGTCAGAAAGACTTATCTTTCAAAATTCAAATCTGGCCTCAAACACTTATTAGCTGTGTCACCCTGGGCAAGTCACTTTACCCTGCCTGCCTCAGTTTCCTCATCTGCAAAATTAGCTGGAGAAGGAAATGGCAAACCACTACAGTATATTTGCCAAGAAAATCCCTAATGGGGTCACAAAGAGGCAGACACAACTGGAAAAGACTAAACAACAACAACAAATGTTTCAGATGGGAGTTGGATGTAATGATCTCTGAGATTCCTTCCAATTCTAAAGTGACTTGTTCAAAGTGACACAGCAAGCAAAGATGGAATGTTCATCACATTCATGAACACAGCATGGAAATGGATAAAAATGTAGGAGAGAATGAAGAGCAAAAAAAAAAAAAGCAAACTACTAAGCTGGAACAATAGAAAAAGGCAGAACCAGGACCCAAACTCTGGCCTCTAAACTCTAACTCAATGCTTTTTCCATTAACACCTTCGAATGTTTATCAAGTTACCTTTTCTACCCCCACCTTTTCTACCTCAAAACCATAGCTTCTCAAACAATAAGGTTAAATGGCATTGAAAAATTAATGAAATTAAGTCACCTATCATCACTTAGCTCTGAACCAAGCACACCCCTGCTATTTATACTCCTGGAGTTGGATTAAAAAATTATGTTCTGTATTAAAAGGTCTTAATGCCTGAATGACTAAAGGTATGAACAATTCAAAAGTAGATATACATTTCAAGAGAGTCAGGTTTCAAAAAGTACCTTTGCCACTCTGTGACCTCTGGAGATGGCCTTGGCTGATGGGACATTATATTTACAAGTGCCAATTCCTGACTTTATCCTTCTACTATGATGTGAGTGTTCAAACTAGAAGGTCCATACCACAAAATTATAAATCTTTAATCTGAAAACAAGAGGCATTGTGGCATAGTGGATAATAAAGAGCTAAGGTCAAAGTCAGAAGGATGTGGGTACAAGTATTACCTGTCACAAACTATTTGATCCTGGGCAAATTACCAACATTTCAGTACCCTGGGCAGCATTCTAAGACTACAAATTGTAGAACATTCACTACTGCATTGGTAGAGGAACGGTTCCTCAGAAGAAAGGTTCCTCTGGATATCAATGAAATTATATGCCCAGATAAAAAACAAAATCAAGGAAGGAAGGGAGGGAGGAAGGAATGGAGGGAGGGAAATCTGAAGGCAGATTTGGAGAACCAGAAGGAAAGAGATGGTCAACATGAACTCATGCAGCTATGATGACCTACTGAAAGGACAGTTCCACAGTCAACATATGCTGTATATTGAAAGTCCCCACCCTCAGTTAATAAATGGCCAGTTCAACTCTACAAGTCTCAGGATGGAAGGAGATGTCTACATTCAGAGAAAGATCCAGAAAGATCAGAGTTTAAAAGGAGACTGAAGCAATGCATGCCAT
>JAQQSW010021930.1:0-10562 GCA_028646575.1 Pseudocheirus occidentalis
ACCTGGGAAATTCTACTTTTTAAGGCATTCTCCTCCTCATTGGCTTTCTGGGCCTCTATTGCCATTTGAGTTAATCTATTTTTTAAAGTGTTGTTTTATTCGGTCTGGTTGTTGACTCTCTTTTCACGATTTTCTTGCATGATTCTCATTTCTCTTTCCATTTTTTCCTCCAATCCTATTATTTGTTTTTCAGTCTTTTTTAAGTCGATCTATGGCTTGTAGGCAATCTTCATGTATCTTGGAAGTATTTGGTGTGGGAGTTATGACTGCACTGTCTTCCTCCTGCTCTATGCCTCAATACTTTTTGTCCCCAGAAAAGGATTCTAGAATTTGATTACTGTTCTTACTTTGCTTCCTTCTCCTCATGTTGGCCAGTCAATTAATTGCTTGATTTTTTATCTGTGTGGAACTCTGCTTCCAGGGGGGAAAGCTCTGTCCCAAATCCCTTGGGTTTTCACAGCTGCTGGAGCTATTAGGGGGGTGCTGCGGCCCCGAAAAGCTTTGACTTGCTGAAAGCACACCCCAGGACCACCCCCCAAGACCACGATCTGGATCCAGGCCGCTCAATGCAAGAGGCCTTGACCCTGATCAAGCATCTCAGTCCCCCCTGCAATTGGCAGTCCAGGAGATCTGCAGCAGCCCAGTGGAGACAGTTGCTGGTTGCAGCAGATCCGGCCACTTACCGTGGCTTCCTTGCCCTGCTTTTTCTCCCTCACATTTATCTTGAAAGCTTGAATTCCACTGACTTTTCTCTAAGTCTTAATATTTCCTGGCTTGATAAATGTGGAGATTGCTCCAGGTGCTGCAGATCTGCTCTCAGGTAGATTCACACTGTGGCTCGGCGTATCCCAAAGGCCCTGGTGCCTGGCTGTAGTTTCAGTGTCCTCGGCCCCCAGCCTGCTGCGATTATCCCCTCCTGCCAAGCTGCCTTCAGCAAGAGATGTGTTTTCTGTATTTTTGTGAGTTTGGAAGCCCTAAAATTTGTTTAGAGTTGTATTTTATGGGTATTTAGGCTGTGTGAGGGCTTGAATCTTTGCTGTTCCTATGCCGCCATATTGGCTCTGCCTACCAATTAAGCATTTTTTGACGTGGACCTTCAGGGAAGTCTGATGTAGTTTAAGAACTCGTCAGAATGCTTTTTAAATTTTTACTTTTAATTTACAGAATAAAATAAGCATTTCCATTATATAAGACAATAAAAAGATGATCACATGTGAAAGTGCAGATCTGCTATGCATAACCTTCTATTCCTTTAAAATACACAACAAAATTACCATGCAAATTTCTTTTTTCTTCCCCTCTCTTCTTCCCTGCCCTAGAGATGATTACTTTAGACACAAATAATTATATGTGTGTAAAATTATTTTCTGCATCCTTTTATTTATCAATTCTTTCTTTGTCTACACAGATAGGATCTGTCTTCTACTTTATAGTTAATTTGGGTATTTATAATAGTTGAAATAACTCATTCACTCAAAGTCATTCTCAAAACAATATTGCTGTTACTGTATACAATGTTCTCTTGATTTTGCTCAATCCAATCTTTATTCCATGCAATTCTTTCCATGTTTTTCTGAAATCATTGAGCTCATCATTTCTTATGGCGCAGTAAAATTCCATCATAATCATATACTTCAACTTCTTTAAATATTCCCCAATTGGTGGGCATCCTTGAAATTTCCAATGCTTTGCCACCACAAAGAGAGCTGCTATAAACTTTTTGGAGCATATAAATTATTTTCCTTTTCCCTTATTATGTTCAGAAATAGACCAAGTAGTGGAATTGATGATTCAGAGGACATAGGCAGTTTATTAACTCTTCAGTCAAAATTTCAGATTGTTCTCCAAAATGATTGGATCATTTCACAATTCCACCAACAATGAATCTGTATTCCAATTTTTTCCATCTCCTTCAACATTTTAACCAATCTGGTAGGTATAAAATGATGTCTGACGATTGTTGTAATTTGCACTTCTCTCATCAATAATAATTTAGAGCATTTTTTCATATGATTATAAGTTGTTTTAATTTCTTCATGAGAAAACAGCCTGCTCATATTCTTTGATCACTTATCCCTTGGGTAATGACTTCTATTCTCACAGATTTGATGAGGTTCTTTGTATATTTTAGATATGAGACCTTTATATGATAAAATATAAATTCCCCTCCTCCAATTTTCTACTTTATTTCCAATCTAGGCTGTATTTGTTTTACATGTACAAACCCTGTATTTTAATATAATTGAAATTATCCATTTTATACTTAACTTTGCTTTCTATCTCTTGTGTATTCATCAAATTGTATAAATGCAAAAATACATAGAGCTACCAAGTAAACTGATTATATTGAAAAATGGTTATCAAAATATATTTTAAAAATCAAATTCATGGAACCAAAGTTAAGAACTCCTGATCTAGAGAATGTAAGGTATTGGAAAGAAAATAATGTTTCATTTGTTTTAAATGTATCAAATATCTTTTTTACAGTAGCTAGAACAAAGTCTGATAAATTATTGGCATATTATATTTATTGATCTAGTTAGATCCTCTACCATGTAGATCACAGTGCCTCTAGAACTGAATAGATGGTTTTTGACAGTTGATAAAGCTGAAAAAAAATCATCAACCTGTAGTTAGCCTGAATGAGAGTGAGCATCTATGACCTTTGCTGTATTTCCTTTGGAAGAATGTAGACTCCTTGAGAGCAGGGATACTTTCATTTTTTCATTTTAAATTTTCATTTATATGTTTTCTTTTTATATCACCTTGATTTTCCACTGCATTCTCCCCCTCTCCAGAAAGTCATTTTTGTTACTAAACAAAGAAGGAAGGGGCAAAATACCCATTCAACAAAGCTGGCAAATATATTGAAAAAGACTGACATAAAAATAATATACAGGAAATGCTGGAGTAGTAGATTTCAAAAAGTGAAAGAAGTTATGTTACAATTCAAATAAAATAGGTAAACATTGCATAGGAGAGAATGACATGCAATACATCCTGTAAATGAGAAATATAAAAAAAAGGTAAATAACAACTGTCACTAAATAAAGAAAAGAGACAGAGACAGAGACAGAGAGACAGAGACAGAGACAGAGAAGAGAGACAGAAAGATGGAGAGAGAGACAGAGAGAAAGAAGAGAGAGAGTCAGAAAGAGACAGAGACAGAGACAGAGAGGGGCGGGGCAAATGGTAACAAAACTGAACAAAGGATGATTAAGGGATTTAAAAAGTACTTAAGGGGATAAAAGATACAAGTATGACTTAAACCGGAAGAGTGAACGGAGATTAATAAAAATGAAGCATCATGGACTAAATTCTAAGACCACCATATAGGAAAATCTATGTATTATATTATAGAGAATTAGAGTGAGGGGGGATGCATAGAGTGCATAAATGGGGATGGGGGAAGTGAGGGATAGAGAGGAATGAGAGATGTACCACTACTGATGCCATAAACAAATAGTACAGAAACTTTTGGCAAAAATGGACTGTCTAAAAATGATTGGAGTGGAAGAAGATGAATTGAGTATGGAGGGCTGAAAAGATGAGAGAAACTTCCTGAAGAACAGTCCCATGGGGGAAGAGGTATGGGGCTATGATGTAAGATGGGGAATTTGTGATGATTTTAATCTGGAAGAGTGGTTTGTCTCTTTGGACAAATTCTTAGTTCAGAAGAAGGGACATGTAAGCTTCAAGGTCCCATTGGCAGTCAGAGCTGAAGGGTGACAGTAGCAGTGGTCACTGGACTATCAGTGGCCAAGTGTAAGACTGCGGATGGACACAGAAAAACAGTATCTAAGGAGGGTAGCAGTTTCAGGGAGTGTGACATCTCATGTTGGGAAAAAAAGGACCAACTATGTGTGTTAGAAAAGCATAGATTCTTGCAGCCCTGCTGAGTAGTTCATAAAGCAGAGACTTACATCTAAGGAAACTTCCTAGGAATTCTATGAAACAAAAATGGGATTTCCATCACCAGAAGTTGGGAGGAGGATATACTTTTTCTACACATATTCCGCACATGCATGCCTCACTAGCATGGTTTGAGTCTAATTTCTCCATGTATGCTGTGTGTACTGTTGGGATAATGCGACTTCAGGTAGTTTGGAGGAGTATTTTGTACCACCATTTCTTGTTATACCATCTTAGTAAACAATACTTCATCTAAATAACTAAAGTCTGGTAGGTTTATTGTCAAGGTGATGCACATTGGTTGGAGTTTGTGATAGGCATTACTGGAAATCTAGATAATTGGGATTAACCTAGAACTCTCAGAGAGTGAGCTGTAAGCTGCATTTTGGGAACTAAACCTGTGCTACCAGTTCATGTTGGAAAAGTGCTCTCAGATGAAGTGGTTCCCTTAATACTGTAGTTGCTTTTAAAATAATAAATAATGTGGTATCACAGACCCTAGCCTGGGCTTGGAATTAAGAACTGCAAGTGGATCTGGTTCATGTTACTTACTAACTCTGTGACTTCTAACTGGTCATCAAATATCTCTGCATCTCAGTTTGCTAGTATGGATAATGGGGGCAAATGATAACACTCATTTCATAAGCTGCGTAAGGTTTATATGAGATTTTTATGAGGTGCTTGATGCATTTGAAAACACTTTGTCAATTAAAATCGCTATTTTTTTTTTGCTTTTTGGAGGGCAGGGCAATTGGGGTTATGTGATTTGCCCAAGGTCACATGGCTAGTAAGTGTTAAGTGTCTGAGGCCGGATTTGAACTCAAGTCCTCCTGACTCTAGGGCTGGTGCTCTATTCACCATGCCACCTAGCTGCCCAAAAATCAATGTTTTTTTTATTTTTTGGAGTAAAATTGCTATTTAAAAAATACTTGATATTTTATTTTTCATCATATTTTTCTTCCCTTGAAACTGGGCTAAATATGAAATTGTGATTGAAACTTCCTATTAAGAACTCACTTTTGAACAATAGTTAAAGTATATTTCTCTCTCTAATCAATCATTTAAAAAGTTAGAGGAGTGCCAGCAGGAGAGGGAGAAGTGAAGAAGGAAGAAAAATGAAGATGACCCAAAATAGCTTCACTTTGGAAAAACCTTTTGAATTGTCCCATTGATTTGCATTATGTGCGTATATGGGTGAAGGGTGAAGTTTTAGCATTATTTCACCCTCCTAACTCATACTGGAGAAGACCTTTACCCTTCAGAGCACTGTGCTAACCATAACTCTTCATGTTTAGAATTCTCCAAAGGTTAAAAGTTCTCTCATCCCAATTACTCCACAACTTGCAAGTATGTTTAGTTTTATTTTGAGATGGGGGAACTAAGACACAGAAAAGTTTCCATGGCTTATCCAAGGTCACACACAAAGCAACAGCAAATAGCTTTGAACTTTGTGCTTTTGACTCTAAAATTAGGGATTTTGGCACAATTTTGTTCTGTTCTATTGCCTCCCTTCTTTGGTTCATCCCCTGTCATTTCTGGAATGAACATCCTCTTTACCTTGTCCACTGGTTAAAATTATTCCCTCCCAATTCCTCTATGAAGCCATTCTTGTTTCCTTCCATAATCCAGAAGTGAAGTCAACATCTTCCATTTCTTCTCTTTGGCTCCCTTCCCTTTGGCTATTCTACATAACTTGTAGGAAATCACAAATGTCTATGTTTTATTGCTAAATTTTGGTTGTATTTTGGCAATGTGGTAAAGTGGAGAGAATGGTGCATTGAAATTACTGGGCAGGGATTTGAATTTTGGCTCTGTGACTTGCTGCCTGTGGGACCTTGGGCATGCCTCCCAACTTCTCTGGGGCCCAGGTTCTTCATCTGTAAAATGAAGATGTAGACTAGAGGCTCTCTGAGGTTGCTTGCCCACTCCAAACCTCATGGTCCAAACCTGACCCTATGATAAGGTTTGGAGACTTTTTAGCACTTGTTTTAAGAATACACCTTTTGAGGTCTCCATCATAACATCCCCTAAGTTTTAGTCCATTCCTTGTTTCATATATTGCTGCAGTCTCTGTGGTAGAGGGAACTGGATAACAGATGTGGAAGGAGAAGCTGATACATTTTAAAGCCATGGGTCTGAAAACTATTCTTGCCCTTTCTTTATCCTTAGAAAAAATAAGGTACAGCAGCAATAGCTGAAGTAGAGACAGAGGTACCTCTTTGAATACTGGGTCCGTTTCCCCCCATCCCATTAGAAAATTGTCCCATGTAATGATTTTAGGGGGAAAAAGCAACTGTTCTAAGCCTGAGTAACAAAAGAATCATAGTCATGTGCCTGTACCTAATACCTGTTTCACTATCCAAAAGGAAATGATCTGAATAGAGGCAGTGGGGGCCCGGGACGCAAGAAAAGTATAGTTGTGACACTGGGCCAAGCCTCTGGAATGGAAATTTCCTTTTTTTCTTCTTTATGATTTTCTTTCAAGTTACCGGCTCAAATACATCCTTGAATAGACTATTATTTTCCATGGCTCAGTATAGGAACATCCCTAATAAGAGTTAACAATTCAGAGATGTCTGCAGATTCCCAAGAGCCAATTTAAAAATTTTCAATGTCAACATTTATACCTCAGAAATGCAAACAATACAAACCAGTGCTTGATTTATTGGGTTGTTGATTGTCTAGACTTTTAAAAAGTGCTGAAAAGAAAATTAATAATGCAGATTAGATGTAAAAGTGTGTTGTGCACACATCTCCCCCTCCCCTTCACACCCCACCAAGAATCTGATGTTAGGAGTTTCCTAGCACACCTATCGTTAAGAGTTACTTATTCTTCAACAGTGAGAAAGGAGTTGTATAGTATTCCTTACAGGATCACACCCACGGTTGGAGAAGCAAATAAGTGCTGTGAGAGCAGTGCTTAGAATTAATACTAAACCAATGAAATGAGGGGCATACCTTTCTGGAGAAGTGAGTGCCTCATTGAGGACATTTCCTTTTCTTTTTGAATTCAGGGACAATATGTCCTTTCTGCTGCAAAAGTTCAAATGTGTGTCAAACATAACAACAACATGTTATTGGTCTTTCAGAGAATGACTGCAAAGATTTTGAAATGAACTCTTTAGAAAAATCTTTTTTTTTCTTTTTCTGTCAGTAGTCATCCATAAACATCCTTTCCTTGGAGTCACAGCTGGAAAACTGGAGCAGGGTCAAAAGCACATACTGTTTCTTTGTGCCAACAGATCCCCAGTAATTTGAACTTCAAAACTAGACCAAATTCTTGTTCTCTACAAACTCAACCCAGAGGCAAAGTATTCAACATTTCAATGCTATTCACTAGAAAAAAAACCCTAAATATATTGACATCTTACAATCTGGACCCATTCCACCTGTTCTAAAGCTACCAAATGTTTGTTTTCTCCTCACTCTATAGCAGGATGTATATGTCGATATTAACAGCACATATTTTCCGACAACAGTTCAGGAGATATTAATATTCATAATAACAATAACACTACTAATAATAATTTAAGAGCTTAGTGGGAATACAGTCCTAAATGAGGAGAAATGAAGGAGCTGCTGGCGGGCCTAGCAGCCCACTATTAATAAATTGCATGCCGTAGGACTTGGCCAGTCTTTGATTTAGCAGCAGAGTCCCCTCCCTTGTAAATTTTAGTTGGCTTCCCCATACATTATTATGTGGATTCCTTGTGACCACTTCCCTTTCTGATTTTCCAGAGACAGAGTATAAAGTTTCCCCAAACACCAATAAAATGTGAAATCTTATCCCTCACTTTGGGTAGCCTTTGTGCAGTCATCTTTTAAAATCAGAAGAGTAGAAGGGCTAAAATGTTATATTTTCTATGTTTGTGGCCATTTGACAGTCAGGTCGGGGCTTTTTGTTGCAGGTTTTGCAGCAGATTGATTTTTATATTGTTGGCACTGGTTCTGAGAAAAGCAAACAAACAAATAAACAAAGAGAAAGTATTTCCTAACTCCTGAAACAAAAAAACTAATTTGACTTCCCTGGTATTGAAGGAACATTCACTTCCATGTGTTCATGTGGGCTAGGCACTCATTCCTCCATACGACCAATTCTTGGAGGTCAATAATCATCTGATGTCAGTAAATATAACTCAGAGATAGGAGTCTATCCTTGATGTCATGTAAAAATTATTGAGATTTTCCTGGTCTTTTGTTTATAAGACAATGGGAATCATCTTTTGAAGGAGTCAATTTCACTTTCCAGGACCATGCATAGCCGCAGAAATCAGAAAACCAAGAGTCACGCATATATTATACCTAAGTATTTGTTGACAAGCAATTGAGAGGGGGTTTTCCTTTTGAGTGATGGTGTGGAGGAGGAGGTAGAAATAGTTTTCATCATGGCCGGGGTCTTCAGAGAGTGCTTTCTGCTTTTTATGGAACATTGGCAAGGAAAAGCCTGAAAATATACACGTAACATTACATCACTTGCATTAAATCATTCTATATTTTGGGAGGCCTTTTTAATTCTAAGGGAAGGACTTGGGGAGATAAAAAGATAAATCATTCAATATGTGTAAGGTTTCCTGAACCCACTAGAAACAAACATTCCTGATACATTTTTTTTATCCTGGTATATTTATATGTGAACCTTGAACTTCTGAAGATTCAAGGCCATGTAAAAGAAGGTTAGACTTGTTTTGGGACCCTGGTGGTGACGACTATGACCTGAGTGACGCTAACCAAGTCTCCCCACTTTGTGAAACCTCCTTTTTTTCACCTGCAAAATGAAGTTACCTCCCAGCGTTATTACAAGAAAAGTGTTTTTATTTTGTTAAGTTAAAGTAAAAGTGCTATAGAAATGTAATTACTGTTAAATCTCCATCCAGTGTGGGGAGGAAGTAAACATTTTTGCCATGTGTGTGTGTGTGTGTGTGTGTGTGTGTGATAAATGAAGAGTAGTTTTCAAATAGAATGCAGAACTATCTGGGGAATAAGGAAAAGCATCATGTAGAAGCTGGCATCTGTTCTGAATGTCTATGGAAACCAGGGAGTATGAAAGGTGAAGATGGGAAATCCATTCTACGGGAATAGTCAGTGCAAAAGACTGGAGATAAGAGATGACTTGGTATGTGTAGAACAACTGGGGGTTGATATGGCTGAATTGTAGAGTGTGGTGTGTGTGTGTGGGGGGGAAGTACAAGGTAACAAGGGGTCAGATTGCAAAGTCTGTTTAATTTGATTCTTGTAGTATTTTGAACATCCTTATTAGGAGCAGTGAGGTATTAATTATGATCTTACAGAAGACAGTGTAGGGCAAGCTCTCACACCTGAACCCCTATGTTTCTTAGACTATTAGGTTAGAAATTCCCAACCGCAGTTTAAAGCTTCACCTCTCCACACCCCTCCTAAATTTTCTTCATTTAGAGGAGAAGAGATACCACAAAATTCTCAAAACTAATTTTATTCCAATGCTTTTTAAATATGAAAAAAAAATGACTAGGATCAAGTCTGATTCCATCCTAACCTCAGTCTGTTGCCCTCTAGTTTTGCCTGAGGTAATTGGTGCTTATGGAGCAGGGGCAATGGTGAACACTCTGAATGTGCTTGGATGCAAAGATCCAAAGTCACCGAACCCCAGTGGCCTCTTGTCCAAGCCAGAACCTCAACAATTCCCCAACCAAATGCTTATCCAGCCTGAAATTGCAAACCTGTAGTGAGGGGAAATTCAGTAATTCCCAGGGAAGTTTATCCCACATTTGCATAGGCCTAATTTTCAAGGAGGTTTTCCAGAAATCAAGTCCAAATTTGTGTCTTTGCAACTTCTACTCATCTTTAGTAATTTAAGATCTTTGGCTGTAAGCAAGAAAAGTCCAATTGCCCTCTCATGTATTAGCCCTTCAGGTGCTTGAAACCAGTCCTAATGTGCTCCCCAAGTTCTTTTTTTCTTCTCCAGTCTGCCAGAAGCAATAATGTGGCACAGGGGTTAGGGGCTGGGCCTAGAATCAGGAAAGCCCATCTTAAAAACTGGCTTCATACACTTACCAGGGGTGTGACCCTGGGTGAGGCATTTTACTTCTTCCTGCCTCAGTGGTCTAAACTGTAAAATGGGGATAATTACAGCACCAGGGTTGTAGTGAGGCTCAAATGAGATAAGATTTGTAAAATGCTTTTCTCAGTGCCTGGTACAAAGTAGGTACACAATTACTCCTTCTTCCTTCTTCCTTCTCCAAGCCCTCATTCAATGCAGAACATCAGGGAATTATGGGAGAATTATGGGAGTGTCCTGTGTTCCTTCTGTTCATGTGGGGTAGGCACTCATTCCTCCATACGACCAATTCTTGGAGGTCAATAATCATCTGATGTCAGTAAATATAACTCAGAGATTGGAGCCTATCCTTGATGTCATGTAAAAATTATTGAAATTTTCCTTGTCTTATTTATAAGACAATGGGAATCGTCTTTTGCAATAACATTTCTAGGAGTTTTCTTCTGGGGATCTTTTTGAAGAGGTGATCGGTGAATTCTTTCAAGTTCTATTTTGCCCTCTGATTCTAAAACATCAGGGCAATTTTCTTTGAGGATCTCTTGAAGGATGCTTTCCAAGTTCTTCTTCTGGTCATGGGTTTCAGGTAGACCAATAATTTTCAAATTGTCTCTCCTGG
>JAQQSW010021931.1:0-10562 GCA_028646575.1 Pseudocheirus occidentalis
GCTAGAGCGCGTCGTGGCCTGTTGCACTTAGCCTCAGTTACCTTTCCACACAGATCGTGCTAATGTTACGCACGTCAAACCCAGCGCTGGAGATCCAGCCCCGAAGCAGAATAGAAACCGAAAAGGGAGTAAGGATGGCGGGGGAATCGGCATGGAGGAGGACTTAAGAAATGCTTTAAAGCTGAGAGAAAGAGACCCACACAGAGACACACAGGAAGAAGAGAGAAGAGTGTTGGAGACAGAAGAGGCAGAGAGACAGTGACAGAGACACAGAGAAAGAGAGACAGACATAGGGAGAAGAGAGACAGTCGGAGACAGAGGAGGCAGAGATGCGCAGATTGACAGAGAGAGACAGAGATAGACACAGAAAGACACAGAGATAGAGACACATGCAGACACAGAACGACATAGAGATAGATAGAGACACAGAGAGAAAGAGACACAGAGAAAGAAACGGGAGAGAGCGTTTTCCCCTTGTACTTTATCACAGAGACATCAGCGGGGTTCCTAACAGAGTCCAGTTCACTAAGGAGTGTCAGAAAGAAAAACAGACCCAAACCAGTCCCCTAAGCTAAAAGAGAACCTAGTGCTTAAATGACAGAGAAACAGTCAGATTGCTTCAACCCCTGAGCTAGTTTGACCTGACACTGCTACATCCGGTTATAGGTGGGGCTTAAACAATGGTGACAAAATATCAAATATCTTATACTATTCGGTGATTTCTCTGAAACTTTCTTTTCCCATTACCTACGGCACATTAGCATGCCGTTCCATTCAACATCACAATCTGTTCTCCGTCCCCCAATGGGTGGGCTCTCCTTTATTTTCCAGTTCTTTGTCCTTACGGAAAGAGCTGTTATATAAAGTGTGACACAGTTCCTCCTCCTCCTCCTTCCCCTCCTCCTCCTTCCCCTCCTCCCCCTGCCTCTCTTCCCTCCTCCTCCTCCTCCTTCCCCTCCTCCTTCTCCCCTCCCCCCGTCCTCCTCCAGAGCTAGTAGCAGTCCAACCCAACTCAGATTCTGGCATCCTTTGCAAATACTGCGACCTCTTTCCAGAACTCTCACAGGAAACCCATAGTGTGACTGGTCTGGCAGGCAGGTGCTCATAGAGCACAACACGTTGTCTGATGTGGGCACTGAATGCTGAGTGGTCCTGTGCCAGTGTCTCCCATGTCACATAACGTAAAGCCGTGCATGAGCAACTTTCCAGAGGATTGCTGTTGTGAATAGTTTCAAGGTTCTGATTACATGGTATAGTGAACACTCTGTTTCTGTCACTGGCCACGTAATGCTTTTGTCCGTTTAGTTCCTTGACAGAAAAAAAAAAAGCTTCAAGGGTTATACCAGTCAGGGGCTACTCTCTGTAAGGAGATTTTCTGTGTTTCTATGAATGACACGTGGATGCCCATGGATTGGGAGGAACAACTAAACACATTTTGGTTCGAGAATGTCGTGGACTACGACGGTGCTGTAAGAAACAAGGAATAATCCCGAACGACTATAGAGAAGCACGGAATGATTTCCAAACGCAGATGCAGGGTGAAGTAAGCAGAGTCAAGAAAATAGTATTCACACGGACTAGCACAATGTCAGTGGAAAGAGCAAGCACAAGACTTTCACCAGTGAATGTTGCAAAATTACAAAGAACAAGTCCCCAAAAGAGAGATCTAAGAAGGCATCCAGACCCGCACTCTTTGCAGAAGTGTGGGAGGTCCACGGGAACGTTGCACGTATTTTCAGACTTTTTCAATGCATGTTCAGTTTTGCTAGTTCCCCCCAGCCTCCCCTTCTTCCTTTCTTTCTTCTGTAAAGACTATTGCTCCTTTTATGGGTTGGTTTTAGAGGTGCTGAGGAAGAAAGAGGAAGAAATGCCGATGCTGAAAGGAATCAGTAAAAAGTGTATTTTAAAGTGTAGCAGAGAAGGAGGGGTTCTCTCATTGGCCCCGCCCCACTTCCTGCCGTGAGTGATAAGGGTGGTTCAGGAAGATTCCCCTATTATCCATCGACTGGCTTAGTTGGGGTTGAGTAGCTGACATTTCACCCTTCTCTTTCATTGGCTAGTTTCGTTGACTCCAAATGGTTGTGGCAGTAGGGTGTGCACAGGTGAGTTCCTGATGCTTCATTCATTCCATACAGTAGCGAGTGGGATTTCTGCTAATGTCCCTTGTAAAAGGAGCTGACGCAAACCGGGATCGAACCCTCGAACTTCTTAGCAGCACACTCTAACCAACCGCTAACCTGCCTCTTACGCTGCCCAACGTCTACAGAACATGAGAGAAGTAGTATAGAAAAGGTTTTTGGATTTCTAGGATTTTTGAATTGACCAGATAAATCCACTGAAGCAAGCTGAGGACTATTTGAGGACTCTTCCTATAAGGTTTTGCATGCCACAACCTGCCTTTCCTTAATTGATTTTTTTTTTCCTCGAGGAATCAAAACGCATCGGCTGTGAAGATAGGCAAAGTTATGAATTCATTAGGTGACTCTTGGTATGGATTCAGGAAGACCTGAATTCAAATTTGGCCTCAGACACTTCACTAGCAGTGGGTGACCCTGGACAAGTCACTTAATCTCTGTTTGCCTTAGTCCTCAAAAGTATCTTTGTCAAGACAAAGACATAGAGAAGACCACAGACAGTATGGTCCACAGGGTCACAAAGAACTGGAAACTACTTAATAACCATGAATTCATTATTGCTGGAAATGGAAAATTATCTAGTTGTTCCCTACAGTGTTTTGGAATAACTGAACCAGCAATGCTACCATGCACCTCAGAGTAAGACTATATAGGAAAATATTTATTGGAACACTTAAAAAAAATAAAAGCAAACAACCAAATATCTAGAAACAAGGGAGATGTATGTCCTTTGATTGCAGAATGGTTGGATAAATGCTGCATGAATATAAAGGAATATTATTGTGCTGGAAGAAATAACAAAAGGGATGGATTCAGAGAATCCTTGGGAAGACTTGTGGGAACTGATGCAGAGTCAGTGAGCAGAATCAGGAGGACAAGTTATGCAATGACTACAGTAATGGAAAAAAAAAAAACCAAACAAGTTTCACAGATTTCAGAAACATGGCCTAATCAGGACTCCAGAAGTCTGATCCTGAACCTTGCTTTCCACACTTTGGGAGTCAGTGAACTAGAGGATAAAGAGACATAAATTTTCAGAAACACCCAATATGTAAACTTGTTTTGCTTGACTATATTTAGTTGTTAAAAAGAAGAACTTGTATTTCCTTTTCTTAGCTCTAACCTGAGTTACCAAAGGCCCCAAAACCACCAGCCTGAAACAGAATCTGATGCTAAGGTTTTCTTCAGATCCTGTCCTTTCAGTGAATGAGAAATGCGTTTCCTTGAACCCATCCTCTTTGCTTTCTTTGTCCTTGGATGATTGACCAAGGGAAAAATATGACAGAAAAAATATTTTCTGATAGATTATAACAACAAATTACAAAGATTATATACTTTCACCACATAGAAATTATACTACAGTGTTGTTTTAATTCAACATAAGGAAAACTGTAAGTATAATGTCACATTCATTATATAAATAATCAAAACCATAAACTTATATCAAGAGAAGAAAAAAAAGATTTTAATAAAATCTAACGGCCATTTTTGATAAAAACAAACCAGCATGAGAAGGTCTAAAAACCAAGGCAAATATATGTAATAGAGATAAGCTTTCTAACAAGATTAACAGTATAGCAAGAGCGCCCTACTTTTAAACAGAGTCCTAGATATGAGAGCTGAAGCAATAAAAAAAAAGATGGCAACTCAGGAGAATAAACATAGTTAAAGAGGAAATGCAATTATTGCTTTTTTGTAGATGATATGATGGTTTGTTTAGAAAATCCTAAAGAATTCAGAAAAAATTTCAATTAAACAATAAATCTGGTAAAGTTATATATATATGTATATATATAAACCAAATATGATATTGTGAAGAAAATTATGATTTTCATATTAATAAATATGATGTGTGTAATGAATATTTTAATAAATTAGATTTCTCAGAATTTCCTCTTCTGGCTGGGGAGGCAGATTTACAATGGTTGTTGTCCTTCCTTCTCAAAGAGGACCAAAATGACATCACTATTCTGAACTTAAGTTAAGTTTCAAAGTGTCCGATGGTGGCTGATCAGACCAATATGAGCTCAGAATGCTCTACCACAGGTTGGGCCCAAGTATTCCATGTGAACATTTGGGATGGAATCTTCAAGTTTGCGCATTGTGGCATTTCCTTTGAGCTGTTTCAATTCTGCTTTGCTCATAAAGCACAGCACTTTGTCTGATGCAGGCACGCCATACTGAGTGGTCCTGTGCCAGTGTCTCCCATGTCACACAGTGTAAAGCCATGCATGAGAAGCTTTCCAGAGGACTGCTGTTGTGAATAGCTTCAAGGTTCTGATTACATGGTATAGTGAGCACTCTATTCAATAACAAATTAGAGGAAAACATTCACAGGAGATCAAGGCACAGCATTCAGAATGTTACAACTTATCACAGAAAATAAAAATATAGGATTCACAACAACTTATCACTAAATGGCTACATTGTTTTCACCAAAGTGCTCATATAGTTTTGAACAAAGTACAATCATTTAGTCAATCAATCACTTAGTAACTCAATCATGCAATCATACAGTATAAAAGGTCAAAGTCCTCTGCCCATAGGGCGCACTAAGTTACACATTAGTCACTATTCAGTCATCAGCCACTAATCAGTACCCTCTTAAGGGGTAGTGGGAAGTATATAGGTCATCCACCCCTTGGTCACAAGTAAATCACAATTTCATCATTACTCAGTACCCATGGAGAGGTCCTTTCATCTTGACTTGGGGCATGCTTCCAGCTTCCCTGGATACCCTTCCATGGTCCCAGCTCCTACCTGGCTTTACCAAACTGTCACCTGAATTCAAAGACAGATGGCTCCCAGTTCCTTGTCCAGCTCTCAGTGTGGTTCCTGTTCCATGATGAAGCTCACAGTGTCTAGTCCACCTTAAAGCCTTCATAGTCTCTGTACCTGAGAAGTCAAGGCTTAACAAAGCCACTAATAGGTTCATACAAAGTACCAGCATCGTAGTCATGCTTCCTCAGTCTTCTGCAGCTCTGGCTGGCCCTTGGAAATCCTCATCAGCTTCCTTCTCAAAATCAAAATCACTTCCTCCATGGAAATTACAGTCCAGCAGCAGCAGCCCAGCCTTCAGGTGCTCTTCCCAAGAAGTTCTGACTTTCTCAGCTGGGGTTTTTCCTTATATATAGTATTGCTCCTCCCTATTCAGCCCCTTCCTGTTACATCAGCAACAGGGGTTCCTACCTTCTGTTTCTTTAACAGAGGCTTAATTTGAAACTAGGTGCTAAGTACCTCTTAGTTTAGCAATACAAAGTGATCTTCAAATTTCATTCCTATTATGAATAATCAATTCCAAGTTCTTGAGAAAGACCTTGAGAGTGTCCTTGTATCACTTCTTCTGACCACTACATGAATAGCTTGCTCTCTGTGAGTGCTCCAAAAACTAGTCTTTTTGGGAAATGTACATTTTACGTTCAAACAACATGACCAGCCCATTGGAGTTGTGCTCTCTAAAGCAGAGTCTGAATGCTTGGCAGTTTGGTTGAATAATAATATCAGCGTCTAGTATCTTATCCTGACAGGTGATCTTCAGAATCTTCCTAAGACAATTAAAATGAAAGTGATTCAGTTTCCTGGCATGGAGCTGGTAGACTGTCCAAGTTTCACAGGCATACAACAGTGAGGTCAGCAAAATGGCTCTGTAGACCTTCAGTTTAGTAGTCATTCTAATGCCTCTCCTTTCCCACACCTTCCTTCAGAGCCTCCCAAACACTGAGCTAGCTCTGGAAATGTGTGCATCAGCCTCGTTATCAATGTATACATCCTTGGAAAGTGCACTACCAAGGTAATTGAACTTATCCACAGCCTTCAAAACATCTTCATTTGCAGTAACCGATGGTTTCTTGTATGGATGGCATGGTGGTGGCTGATGGTGTTTTCTTTAATTATTAGGCCAATTAGCACAAGCAGCAGAGAACTGATCCATACTTTGTTGCAGTGGTTTTCAACCTGTACATTATGTTCAATTTAAATACATCCCACATATCAGATATTTACATTATGATTCATAACAGTAGCAAAATTACAGTTATGAAGTAGCAATGAAAATAATTTTATGGTTGGGGGTCACCACAACATGATAAACTGTATTAAAGGGTCATGACATTAGGAAGGTTGAGAACCACTCCTTTGTTGGATCTCAGCTTCAGAGGCCACATTGAATGCACAATCATCCACAAACAGAAAATTGTGCACCAACATTCCCTCCACTTTGTCTTGTAGGCTCTTCAAATTCAATTTTAAATTCAAATTTCAAGTTCAGATTTTATAGGATGATGAACCATTCCCTAATAGATAAATGGCAAATGAATATGAACAGGCAATTTTCAAAGGAAGCAAAATTCAAACTATCCACAACCACATGAAAAAAAATGTTTCATATCATTAAGAATTAGAAATATGTAAACTCAAGCAACTTTGAGGTTCTACTTCATACTTATCACACTGAAAAATATAATAAAAGAGAAAAAAGATAAATGTTGAAGATAGTGTAGAAAACAGGGAGAGTAGCGCATTCTTGGTGGGGTCATCAATTGGTTCAGTCATTCTGGAAAGCAATTTTGTCCTATGCTCCAAAAGTTATCAAACTTTGCATCAAACAATCAAACCCATTGACCCAGCTAAAGTGCCAGTAGGCCTACACAACAAATAGATCAAAGAAAGTGAGAAGAGTCTATATGTACAATAGTATATATGGCAGCTCTTTTTGTAATGGCCAAAAGTTAGAAACTAAGAGTGGACTCACCTATTGGGGGATGCATAAAGTAATTATGATATATGAACATAATGAAATATTGCTGTGCCATAAGAAAAGACCAAATGGGTAGTTTCAGAGGAAGCTGGGATGACTTTTATGAATTGATGCTAAATGAAATGAGTAGAACTAGAAAAGCAAAGCATTACAAGAGAAAAACAACTTTGAAAGACTTGTGAACCCTGAGCAATGAAATGGTAGACCAGTAGTCCAGATGACCAAAGATGAAACATACTGTCATTGTAATATGAATTTCTGGTATTAGGTTCCTTCCTGTACGTATGTAACGAGGATGATCATTTCTCTCTATATAATACGTCAATTTAAATTACTTATGTTGTATGTTCATGGATGCTCATGTGTTGTCCATGTAAGTAACTGGAACTGCAAATTCTGTCACTGGAGGGAAGTAGAGAGACAATAAGGAAGTTTGTTGGCCCAAAGACTGCCAAATAAAAAAGCCTGCATGGGAATATTGGGGAAATCAAGGTAAACCTGGAGAAGAGGGAGAGTGAAACTGGGGTGGTTGGGTTGTTGACTTTTGCTGTTGACAGAAATAGATCACAAAGTCAAGAACTTATGTCAGCAGGCAGAGTAGGATAATGGCTCTGCCTTCTTTGCTTAATTTTGGTCTTTTTTAGACTCACTTCTATGCCAGTCTGAAGAGAGACTTGGAGTGAAATTAGTTTCATAACTCTAGCTTCCCTACAATTATTCTGGGATTTCCTTAGAAGAGGCTCCAAAGCAAATTTTGTGGGCAAAAGATGTCCATAAGAGGTAAAGTGCAATTCAAGTTATAGGCATTCCAAACCTGGGGTCACTCTGGCTTTGGTACAGTTTCTTTTAACTAAGTGTAGTGACTCATATGGACTAAAAGACCTCTTAGTCTGTACAAGGAAAGACTTTGTAGTCATTGTACTTTAGCAAACAGAAGCTGAGGTTCATGCAGATGGCCCTGAAGAGATGAAACGTAGAAATTGGTTGCAGAGAGAAGTCACAAAATCAGAGGAGATGCTGAAGTGAAACAAAGTGATGACAAGTAAAAAGATAAGAAATATTCATCAGAAGAACAGAGGAGAGCATCACCACTGCATTACCAGAGAGACATTGGTAGCTCTAAAGCTTTGGCTGTTTGAGTTGCCCTAGCTGTTTGTATCACAAAACACTTGTGCCTTGGTGGTAGGAATTGCTGGCATGTGCATCTTTACTATTGCTTTTTAGTCACACAGCTGCGACCTCTATGCCTGTTGCTTGATCATGTGTGTTCTTTGTGCACATTCTCCTCAAAGTCTTAATTTGTGGGAGAGGGTACAGCATCTTTGCGTGGCAGTGCATATAGATAAAATACTCTGGGTGGGCTTATTTTTGGGGAGGGGTGGATGGTTAGAGAAGCTATGCTGTCTTACTAAATGTGCCTTGACTTGCACTAATATGACTCTTAGGAAAGAAACAAATTATTCTAACAAAAGAGGAAACATCAATGTCAAGACATTATGGGGAAGGGGAGGCTCATGAATCATGAAATTTTTGTTTGTTCTATCATTTACAAAGTTTTATTTATTTTTTTAAATTTTTTTCTTTTTTCTTTTTGGAGGGCAGTTGGGGTTAAGTGACTTGCCCAAGGTCACATGACTGGTTTTTGTGTTAAGTGTCTGAGGTCAGATTTGAACTCAGGTCCTCCTGACTTCAGGGCTGGTGCTCTATTCACTGCACCACCTAGCCACCCCACAAAGTTTTATTAATACCTTAAAAAATTTTTTTTACTTCGCAGTTATTTCCTGGTGAGGGACTTGCTACTAAATTGAACATTGCTTTTGATTTGAGTTCCCTCTCTCCAGCCTTCCCATTCTCTTCCTCATCCTCTGCCCCCAACATAGATCAGAGAATTAAGACTGTGTGAAGATGCCACCTGGGGAAAGGAGAAGATGTTGGGACTCAAAAGAACTCCATCCTTGAGGCTGTGAGCTGTGCATAAGACCGTGTCATGGCTTTCTGACAAGTTTTTTGGTGGACAGAACTGTGTATATGGTGATCAGCTTGCTGAAATTTAGAGTCTTTTAGAGCTATGAAATTGTGGAATTGACTTAATAATTGAATTCATGTAAGTATTGACTCATTTTGGCTTCTTTTGAAATATAACCTCTTTTTTTGTTTTAAGACTTTTAATCTCAAATAAATGAATTGCAATGTATAAAATGTAGCTATACCATTTCTGTAACCCAAGTGCTTTCCTTTATCTTTTTGTTGTCAGGACTTCTGACATTTCTCTTAACATTGGAATTCTTGTATTTGTTGTAAGATATCTTCCATTGCTTCCATCTTCTGTACATGCCTTTGAAGTATAAGGTGGTCAATGAATATCCTGTGCATCCATATCTCAGATGTTTCCTCTTTCACTAGAATAATTTTTGTTGTCAAAACTTCATTTTTTAGGTCACTCATAGGTTTTTCTCTCTAGAATGTTACCTACCCTATCTCTAAAGTATTCGAACCTTGATTTTGTCAAATTCTAGAGTGTGCTCCTGTACCCACCTTGCTTCTTCTTACCTATCACAAATTCATAAGATGGAAGGGTCACATTTTCCCAAAGTTCCCATCATTTCTATTGCCACTTATGGGTACAAATTAGGCTCACACTATTAGTTCCATCTATTCTTCTTTTGAAAAGTAAGATCATCTCAGAAGTGTGTCAATAATTTGTCTTCTACTGTGAGCAGAGTATAGCTCCAGAAATGGTCTTGTATACCTCCATTATTATAATATCCTGCTATTGTTACAGGTTTTTTAAAAAATCTATTTCCTATCTTATCTAGTATTTCCTCTTGTCCAGGTGGTTCGCAGTATATGGGATATGATCTTTAAGTGCACATTTAGCCAGGCAGCTGCTAAAGGCTAGAACTATGGAGGTATGTTTTATTGTGGGAGGAGGAGGTCATAGGAAGAGAGTGAAGTTGGGTTCTCTAGGCCCAGTGAATTGAAGAAGGTGAGAGGTAGGACAATTGTTTCATGAGGTTGAAAGGTAGTGAGAAGGTGGGAAGATGAAGGATAAAGGAGATGTAAGGATATCCTCAAGTGCCCTTGAAGATGAAATCCTTTCCTTTATTTGCTCCCCAGACAGATCCCAATGAGATTCCTAAAGAGTTACAGATACTGATTGTTTTGGGAAGTCTCACTTGAGAAAAAGATTTCAAGATGGCAGAACAAGAAAAATTCAGAAAAATCCAAGCCTGTGAACCTCCTTGGAGGTTTCACCTCTAATTTGAGGCCTGATTGCTCATGTGTATCACACACAGGGTTCAGAATATTGGACTCATTACCTTCCTGCTGGTATTCCCTGCTTGAGAATGAATACAAAATCCGTTGGTCCACTCCCTGTGTGTCAGAAATTCTTGGGAATTCTGGGTCAAAGACATATTTTAGTCACTTTTCTAGTATAATTGCAAATTGCTTTCTAGAATGGTTGGACTAATGATATCTTCCCTAACAGTGTTTTAAAGTCTCTGTTTTTCCATGATCCTTTCATATTGACTATTTCCAACTTATGTCATCTTAGCCAATTTTCTTAACCTCAGATCTTTTGACAAGTATTTCTCTTATTATCAGTGATTTCAAGTAATATTGCATATAGTTAATAGTTTGTAATTCTTCTTTTGTGAGCTCCTTATTCA
>JAQQSW010021932.1:0-10562 GCA_028646575.1 Pseudocheirus occidentalis
TTTCCCAGTTGCATTTGATTGTATAGCTTTAAATTCTAGATTCTTGCAATTCCTCCCCCATCACCCACTCCCACTGGGAGGAGCAGGAATTGCTTGTCTTTCTAGTTGGAGTGGGTGATGAGGGAGGAAGGGAAAAAATCTAGAATTTAAAGTTTTAAAATCAAATGTTTAAAATATATATTATTATTGTTATTGTTATTGTTATTATTTACATGTAACTGGGAAATAAGATATTTTTTATTTAGGGCACTGTGGTAGGGAGATCCATCTTGCCCTACCAGAAAGTCAGAGGGGTGATGGGGGAAGATATAGGAGAGAGCTGTTTGGGGGAGGGGTATACAGTAGGATTGCTGTTTTGGGGTGGTGGATAGGGGAAAGATGGGGAGAAAATTTGTAACTCAAAATCTTGTGGAAATGATTGATGTAAACTAAAAATAAACAAAAGTTAATTTTAAAAAAGAATATTATTCATAAATATGATCATACTTTTTAACTTTTGGAAAGGGATATTTCCTTCAATGATATAGCAAGAACAAAAGTACAAATATTTCCCCTTATTGAAGAAGATGAGATGTGTGGCATGATTCTTAGTATCCTGCCTTGGACTCTCTCTTAGAAGAGCATGTCAAGACTTAACACAGTTTCCACATAGGAAGGGTCTCACTAAATTCACATCCAGATGTAGCCCACCACTCTTTAACTCAAGAGTCTCTGGTGGCTTCTCAGCGACTTAAAAAGAAAAATTCAAAATGCTTTGCCCAGTACGAATGGTCTTCGCTATCTTCACTACATTTCCAGGGTACTTATATTTCTCATTTTCCCCACTGTAATCCATCCCCCATACAGCTATCAGAATAATCTTGTCATGCAAAATATACCCTTAATAAAAGGTTGTTTAATTGAAATGAATTTTAGTAAAGTTTTGCCTGCTTCCTGGAAGACATCCTGTTCCTGGATATTCTCTACAATAAAAAATACTCTCTCTTTTTCCTTAACAACACCAGGAGCAAGGACTGGAATGTTTCCTGTTCTTGTTCCCCACTGCCACTTCCAGATAATTCATCACCCACCCACCATGACCTTATCTCCTTCAAAGTCTACATGAATTACCTTTCCAACATCCTGACTTCAATCTCCTCTACTCCCACAACCTCTTTTTCTCTCCCACTTCAGGCATACACTCACATGGTCACACATTAGACTTCACAGTCACATGAAAGAGCCCATTTTTTAAGAAATATCACTCTGGGGGCTGCTAGGTGGTACAATGAATAGAGCACCGGCCCTGGAGTCAGGAGGACCTGAGTTCAAATCCGGCCTCAGACACTTAACACAAAAACTAGCTGTGTGACCTTGGGCAAGTCACTTAACCCCAACTGCCCTCAAAAAAAAAAAAGAAATATCACTCTGCAGCTACTTCCAATTCTTCCCTGTTTCTCTCTTTTCTCTTTCTCTTCCTCTCCTTTATCCACGCTAACCTTACACTACATCCTAGTGTAGAATACTGATAGAACTAGTAGGTGTGAATTGTTAACCCTCCCCAAGAAAACTTCAGGGCAGACATGCAGTTTGAGTTGACTTTGCCTCCAGGTAAATTAATCTGGGACCCAGCTGTGGGCCCTTTGAATATAAAAGTGTTTGGTTTTTTTCTTTCTTTCTTTCCTTTTTTAGGACTTTGGAAAGGGAACTCTTGAGACCTCAGGGAATCTTTTTGCTGAATGCTTTTAATTTCCTTGGGCAGTTTTTACTTCTGTTCATTGCTTTTAAATCACCATGGGAAGAGAGACAGACTGACAGACAGATAGAGACAGAGAGACAGAGAGAATTACATGTGGGTGTGGGTGTGTATGTGTATGTATTTAAGACTGAGGCAGCCCTCAATATAACCTCTAGTCCTTTGAACCCTCCGGACTGTCCCAGTCTACCTCCTCCATTCTGTCTTACCTTAAAACGTTCTCCTGGCCACTATTGTTCCTAGTTCCTGTGTTGTTCTTAATTATCTAAAACTCTGAGTAATCGCCATTCTCTGATTCCTTTGCTTTTTCTCACATGCTTAGTATTGCTAGAGAAAAACCCCTAAATCAGGATGATTTCACTAACTGTATATTTATGGTACACAACCTCAGTTACACCCACTCAGCTATTTGGCAGTGCTTCCATTCAGTTCTCATCAATTGCTTCTCTCTTACTCCTGGGACTATTTCTCACCTCTGCTTTATTCTCTCAACCACAGTGTTATCCTACCCTCTAATACACCAGCAAATGGCTTAGTCACATTCGTCCCTGAGGCTATGAGGCAAGTTCTCCTCACTTCTAAAGCACATCTTAAAACTGGGGGGGGGGGGAGGAAATATTCATATGTCTTGTATTTACTTAGTTAATTACATGGTAGGGGGTTTCCTCATTTGAATGTGAACTCCTTGAGGAACTGTGTTTTTGCCTTTCTTTGTGTCCCAGCACTCAGAACAGTGCCTGGTTCGTAGTTAGCATTTAATGAATACATATTGGGTTCAGTGATTGGAACTGAATATCTTCACCCATTCTCTGTCCCTGCGGCTGCCCAGCTTCAGTCTCTATACACAAATTATATTTATCATCTTAGATTTAGTATATATTTGTTATATGTATAACAAATATACGCACACATATATGCGCTTAACTATTTCCTGGCCACTACAGATTTCCAAGAAAGTAACCCAGCCATTCTCTCCCTACTTATCTGATTGCTCCTTCTTTGTCTCTTCTGCCTCCTTCCTGATCCATTAGCTTAGTTTTCTGAATATTTTCTCTTTCTGAACATCTTAAGTTAATTGGAAATTTTGTCCATGCCCATGACTTCAACTATTCTCTTCAGACATGACTTCCAAATATACAGCCCTGACTTTTCTCCTAAGCTTTAGACCCACATCTCAAAGGTCTACAAAGACTATAAACTCAAAGGACAGCTAGGTGGCTCAGTAAATAGCGCACCAGCCATGGAGTCAGGAGTACCTGAGTTCAAATCTGACCTTAGACGCTTAACACACTTACTAGCTGTGTAATCTTGGGCAAGTCACTTCATTTCAATTGTTCTGCCTTCTCCCCTCAAAAATAAATATCAACTTCAGTGTATCAAGAGTTATTCAATTCAACATGTCCAAAACTAAATTTTGTTATCTTTTCCTTCAGATATGGTCCTGCTTTTGACTTCTGTTTTTCTTTTAGAGATAACAAAATCAAATATCACCCCCTACATTGTAAGGCCTACAAGTTCAAAACCTTGGTTATCTTTGATTTTTTTTCTTTTGCCATCCCCTTATAATCAATTCATTTTCAGGCACTGTTGTTCCTGCCTACACAGTCTCCCCCCTAGACCCTCATTATCATCTTTTTGGATTATTGTAATTGTAATTATTGTAATAGCCTCACAACGCATCTCACCATCTTAATGCTCCTATCCTGTCCTCCTATCCACCCTTTATACTGCTGCCAAATTCATCTTTCTTACCCACAGACCTGATCAGAGAATAATTTAGAAATTTAACAATGGAAGTAAACATAGGACCATCTAGTCCCACCCAGTCATTTTACAAATGAGGAAGCTGAGGCCCAGAGAGGTTAAGTGACTTTCACACAAGGTCACACAGGCAATAAACAAGAAAAACTGTAGGATTCAAATCTTCCCAACTCCAAGGCTTTGTGCTTCCTAACACACTTCTCTAACCCCCTGACTACTTCTCCTTCACACAACAATTCTGTTACTATCAGTGTGGTGTTGAGCAAGTCTCAAATTCTATGAGACTCAGTTTCCTCCTCAATAAAATGTAAATAATGCGTACAGTACTTAAGTCATAAGGATGTTGTAAGGATCAAATGAAATAATTTTGTAAAGTTGTTTGCAAATCTTAAAGCACTACATAAAAATCAGGATTTTATATGTCAGCTAGGTGGCAAAGTGAATAGAGCACAGGACCTGGACTCAGGAAAGCACATCATGAGTTCAAGTCTGACCTCAGACACTAGCTGTGTGACCTTGGGCAAGTCACTTAACCCTGCTTGCCTCAGTTTCCTCATCAGTAAAATGAACTGGAAAAGGAAATGGCAAACAGCTCCAGTATCTTTGCTGAGAAAACACCAAATGGAATCATGAAGAGTTGGAAAAGACTGAACAACAACAAATCTTAAATCAGATTAATGATGTTGATTTTCTACTTAAACCCCTTCAACAAGTATTCGTTGCTTACTAAATAAATTTTATGATATTTATAATAGCTTTTAAGATATCCCCAATAAATACCCTACTAGTGTGCTTATACTATTTCTTCCATATATCTCCCATCTCTGGACCTTTGTACTGGAGGTCCACATGCCTGGAATGCATTCCTTTCCTCCTTAATTGCTTCCTTTCTTATCCTTCCTTTCTTCCTTTCTTCCTGTCTTCCTTTCTCAATTCCTTCCTTCCTCTCTTCCTTAAGACATAGCTCAAGCATCATCTTCTAACACAAGGTCTTTCCTGATCCCCTCCCCCCAATTTTATATTGCCCTTCTCCTAAACAAACGACAGTTAAAGTTAGAGACTACTTTGTATATATTTACATTTATTCACTTTTATATGCCATATATATTTACATATATATGTTTTCTCTCTTATTAGAATAAATTCCAGTGGCTTTCTATTACCTCCAACAGCACCCTCCTGAGTCCCTTAACCAGAGGAGCACCTTGTGAACTTTAAAGGGCCAGAGAATTTAACATTTTCATCAGCATCCTAGCAATGTCCCTTGAACATCAGTGACTAGCAGAAGTATTTGTGATCCAAGGACAAACCAGACTACTGACTGAGCTTCAAAACTCGTATAAGGAACCCAGGGGAAAAAAAACTACATTGAACCTAAGGGAAACTTCCTAAGTACCCCAAAAGCGGGGAAGAATAACTCCCTGCAGCCCCAAGCTTTGAGCTGCTCTCCAAACTTGAATCCATTCCCCCTATAGTCTACATTTTCTTGTGGGAGAATATGTCACAGATTTTTTTGGGGGGGAGGATATTTTGTACCAATAGTCCTTACTATGTGAGCTTGTCAGATTCTCTTTTCTAAAAGTTAATTAAATCTGGCTGCCTAATTGAAATCAACTAATGAGCACATTTGTAGGGATTCATGAACTATACATAACATTAGAAAGACACCTGCAACCCCTCAGGGTCCCTGTGTGCCCTAGGTCACACAGCTAGTAAGTGGTAAGTGTCTGAGTTAGATTTGAACTCAGGTTCATCCTGACTCCAAGGCCAGTGCTCTGTTCACTGTGCCACCTAGCCACCCCTGTCCCTTACATTCTTGCAAGGAGAAGCAGCAGACAGACTCTGAGGAATCCACCTGCCAGTGTGAGTGGGGGTTGAGATTAAGTAGGGCCAAATACATTTGTCTGTCCCCATCAACTAGCCTGGGATTGTGCACACAGTGTAGTCGTTCAGTTGTTTTGGTCACATCAGACTCTTCATGACCCCATTTGGGGTTTTCTTGGGCATGATACTAGTTTGCCATTTCCTTTTCCATCTCATTTTACAGATAAGGAAAATGAGGCAAATGGGGTTAAGAGACTTGCCCAGGGTCACACAGATATTAAGTACCTGAGGTTGGATTTGAATTCAGGTCTTCCTGACTCTGGGTCTGACACTATCCATTGAGCACCTACCTTCCCTTTATGTATATAGTAGGTTATTAATAAATGTTGAGGCTAGAGTTGAAGAACATGTTCAGAATCATAAAACAGGAAGGGAATAGGCATTCATATAGTGCCTACTATGTAACTTCTTACAAATATTCTCTTATATGTGATCCTCACAACCACTCTCTAAGGTAGATACTATTATTATTCTCATTTTAGAAGAAACTAAACACAAGGCAAACACAAGTGACTTTCCCAAGGTCACAAGCTAAGTGTCTGAGGCCAGAATTCAACTCTAACCAGATCTAGAAAATGCACCAGACAGAATCTCAATACAGAAATCCAGAAAAAGTCCCCATGAGTCATTTGTCTAGCCCAGTTCAGCACAGAGGGCTAGAGAGAGAGGTCTGAAGACATTGGGGACAGGGAGAAACCAGGATTATGCACTCAGGAACACTCCAGTGGCCAGGGAGAGACTGAGACAGGAGAAGAAGAGGTACCAGATCTGTTCCAGGGCTTCACCAGAATCGTACCAGGTCACTGCACCAAGGACAGCAGTTTTGTCACCAGCTACCCAATTTTGGATGACGAATTCAGGGCTAAAACAGGAGGGTATTTGAATGCAGGGTTGGAATTCCCCGGGGGAGGCTATTTCACAGACATTTGGGAGGTGAATGTTTCGTATCTGTATCAATTTGTCCTTGCCTTAATAAATATTCCTCTCTAAAAGCAGTGGCAAAGCAGATGATATAGTGTCTTTAATGTCATTTCCTCTAATAAAATCATATCCATTTCTGATGACCAAGTTATGGTATAACTTGAAGTATAATTTTTCACTTTATTTTTCTTGCTTTTTTTGGTAACAAGACTACTATGGAAATATGTTCTTCATGATTTCACATGTATAATTGTTGGCATATTGCTTGCCATCTAAGTAGGGCTGGAGGGAGGGATAGAATTTGGAAGTCAATTTTTTACATGAATGTTAAAACAAATAAATAATAATGTTTTTAAAAGCAGTTATATGTATTGAATAGAATATTATTTTTCTATAAGAAATGATGAAGGGGATAGTGTTTCAGAGAAATGGAACGATAGGGAGTCTTGTATGAACTGATAAAGAGTGATATGGATAGAATCAGGAGAATAATTTACCCCATAACAACATCCATGAAAAGATCTCAGATCAACTCAATAACCAATGATGATTTCCATTGGACTCAGGAGACATGCTATTCACCTCCTACAAGAAAGATTGTGGACTCAGAGTGCAAAGTGAGAAAAAAAAAAATTTTCAGATATGGTCAATGAAAGAGTTTGTTTCACTTGACTATACATGTTTGTAACATGGGTTTTGTTTTTCTTTGTCAATTGGGGGTATAAGCAAAGGCAGGAAGGAAAGGAGTATTTTCATTGATTGAAAAAATAAAAGCTTATTTTTTTTAAAAAGTACATGTTAGAAAATTATAAAGCAAGAAGAGATATAAGCAAGTCACTTTGAAAGGAGAGAGGTCTATGATAGTGTACACTGTACATGTTCTCAGACTTTTAAACTGTACTGATCAGCTTTAATGATGTTTTTCTCTACTTCTTTTTCATTTTTTTGACTTTAAAAATATTGTTATATGGGATGGCTCAGTGTGGGGCAGTAAGAAGATGGACATGGGAATTTTTGGTGATGTTTTTTAAAAAACAAAAGTTATCAATAAAATTTTATTTGAATAAATGAATGTATGAATGACTAGATGGCCCACCAGCACCTCAAACTCAATATGAGGGTTGAACTAGATGGTCTCCAAGTTTTCCTCCAAGCTCAAAATCAATAATTATCTAAAACCAAGCTCATTATCTTTCCCTTTAAAATTCCTCCTTTTAACTTTGGAACTTCTGTCTGTGGTATTACCATTTGCCCTGTCTCCTAAATTCAAAACTTTAGAATTACCTGACTCTTCTCTCTATCTTATACTCATAGTTATTAAAAGAAGGAATCAAGCATTTATTAAGGCATTACTATGGGCCAGGCACTGTGCTAAGAGCTTAATTTTTTTTTACCTCATTTGATCTTATTTTCCCTCTGAGGCAAGTGCTATTATTATCCCCATTTTACAAGTGAGGAAACAGAAAAAAAAATGAAAGAAGTGACTTACCCAGGGTCATGCAGCTAGTAACTGAAAGTGGCTGGATTTTAACTCAGGTCCTCCTGATTCTATATCTAATGCTCTATCCACTGCAATACTTTAATTTCATCTCTACAAGGACTTTCACATCTATCCCTCTTCCATTACCACATTCAATAATTTTGTTGTTGTTCAGGCGTTTCAGTCATGTCTGACTTTTTGTGACCCCATTTGAAGTTTTCTTGGCAGAGATACTGGAGTGATTTGCCATTTCCTTCTCTGGCTCATTTTACAGATGAGAAAACTGAGGCAAACAGGACTAAGTGACTTGCCCACAGTCACACAGCTAATAAGTGTCTGAGAATGAGGCTCCATGTTTGGTACTCTTATCCACTGTGCCACCTAGTTGCTCAAGCTGTCATTACCATTCACCTGAACTATTTTAATAACATTCTAGAAAGCTTTTGTCTTCCCTTACGCTCCACCACTAACACACACACACACACACACACACACACACACACACACACACACACGCTGCCCAATAGCTGATGTCTCTTTAACAAGAAATAAAGCCTTCTGTTGCACAATTACAGATAAAGTTAAAATATAAATACTTTGAGGAACAGAGTTATCACAGCCTGAAATTAAAATCACATTTCAGTGTCAATAACCAATTTGGCGGGGTGGGGAAGAAGATTATAGGAGGATGGTGACTCCTGAAAGGAATATAGGAGCAGGGAGGTGAAGCTAGGGATGATGTTAGAGGCTGGTAGGAGAAGTCAGGGGTCTGGAAGACAAATTCTGCTGACTTCATTATTTTATTCAATAGCAGCCTATCCTCGTAGCTAGAAGCCCATCTCCAAAAAAAGATTCCATTAAAGGAAATCTGGCAGCCAGGTTGTCCAAGAAAGACAGGGTAAGCTGGAGCTGATTTATCTTCCTCATAGGGTATCTCACTGACCTCTTCAGCTAACTAATAATATGCTTGCCAGCTGAAAATTTTATGGTGTTTTTGACCTTAGAAACATGGGGTACCCCAGATGGTTATGTTCTGACAGAAATGGGATTTACAATGAAAAGTTCCAACCCAACATCAAAAGATTAAAATATTTTAAAATAGCAATTCTTTTATTTTCCCACTTAGGTCTCTTTATGTTGGGTGCTACTGTCTTATTTTTTTTAATACTTGAAAATTTTACTTGAAAAATGTACATTTCTAACAGTCCCTCTCCACTAATATTTTATTGTAATATATATTATAAAAATAGAAAGATCATGGAAAGAAAAGGAAATGAGTTCATAAGTTAACATTATAATCTTTTGATCTATGAAATTCTCAATTAAAATTCTAAATTAAAATTAGAATCCCAATTTATGGAAAAATTCAAGCTCCCTTGTATATTTTTTCTTTCAAAATTTAATAAAAATATTGATATGACAAAAATATCTTACATTCAATACACAAGCTAAAACTTTTTTGATGGATATTCTATAGATCTTGACAGTCATAAAACATGTGCCTTGGGTCAGCATTTTTTCATCTGGTATGAAATAGTACACATACCAGACAACAATTGCTGCGTAAGGGCAAACTTGACAGAAGTCACACATCCACCATTCCACAGTATGCTTTGACCTTAAAGCTCCAACTAAGCTTGAAATGAAAGGAATGCATGCGTCAAACCAGATCAGAAACACAGTCTCTGTCCCTTGACCTTGTTGCAAAAAGGCTCTTTCAACCACTGCTAATTCCTTTCAGCAATGAGCAGGTACAAGTTAGCTATAAGGTCTTTTTCCCATGACATACAGTGATGTATTCAGTTTTTGAACTTTTATTCTGTTTCACGTTTTATTCAGTATTGCTTAGTTCCTGCCACATTTTTTTTCCTTACCTTTTCTTGGAAGAATTTTGAATTATTTCAAAATTTTTCTCAAGAGTTGACAGATTTCCTCCCCCATCTTTGGAATACCTTTTCAGGAGAAAAATGTTTCTTCTCTTCATAGTACCTACCTTACCACTCAGATGACAGTAATCACATTAATAATCTATGTGTCTCTGTCTATTAAACAGGATTAGTAAGAAAACGTCTCCCACATACCCTCCTCAGTTCCCTCTACTGATTCTTTAAGAACCAACTAAAATTCCATCTTTTAATGGAAACCTTCCCTGACTCCCCTTAATTCTAGTGCCTTCCCTTGGTAAATTATTTCCTATTTATCCTGTATGTAGCTAGTTTGTACATATTTGTTTGCATCCTTTTCCTCCCATTAGATTGTAAGCTTTTTGAAGGCAGGGACCATCTTTTGCCTCTTTTCATATCCCCAGTGCTTAGCACAGTGTCTGGTAAGTACAAGGTTCTTTTTAAGTATTAATTGATTGATTGATTGATTGATTAAAAATGCAGTCTTTAAATATTATTGGGTAGTTAGAAGGCTTGGGTTTGGGTCCTACTTCCCCCACTAAAGTAGCACAGAGATTGCTACTCTAATTATTGTCATTTAAATACTGAAACACAAGCTTAAATACTTTGGCCACATAATGAGAAGATATGACTCATTAGAAAAGACTGATGATGGGAAAGATTGAAGACAAAAGGAAAAGGGGATGGCAGAGAATGAGATAGATAGTGTCATGAAAACAGCAAATAGCTTGGAGAGCTGGGATTAAAACAAAGAATCACCTACCCAGCAAAACTGAGTATAATGTTCCAGGGGAAAAGGTGGTCATTCAGTGAGGTAGAGGACTTTCAAGCATTCTTGATGAAAAAACCAGAACTGAACAGAAAATTTGCCATTCAT
>JAQQSW010021933.1:0-10562 GCA_028646575.1 Pseudocheirus occidentalis
GAATTTACTAATCACCTCTTGAAAAAGATCCCCAAAAGAAACCTCCTAGAAATGTTATAGCCAGATTACGGAGTCCCCAGATCAAGGAGAAAATATTACAGGCTGTCACGAGGAAGCAATTTGAATACTGAGGAATACAGTAAATCCTCCCATCTTGGGATATCCATTTCTTCCTCTAAAATCCTTCTGCCTCCAAATAGAGGTCCAGTATTTCTCCATCCCATCCTCATGGCCAAATGTAGCACCAACACAATATTCACAGCACCATCAGTGACTATAAATGTGCCAGCATAGTGCTTGATTACAAAATATGAGACTCTCCTTATGGAAGACAGAAGCAAAACATTCAGACACCAGGAAGCCAAATCCATCACAGCAACATAGAAGCTAATATGCCACACAGAGCAGAAAGCCACACCATCCTTTAACCTTCCCACAGACATTTACTTACAATCCTGTCTGTTTGCCTGCTTTCTCTCTCCTCCCACCATCTAGCTCTTCTGACTCCCAGCTTCCTTTGGACTCTGCTCCACCTTTCTGCATCCTCTGCCTGCCACAAACTCCATGTGATTACATTCTGCCAATTAGGGGGCAGGGAAGATCTTCATATCAGAGAAGGTTTTCAAATTCTCTTAGGATTATTGAGGAGCAGGGAAGATCTTCCAGTTCCAATTACCATTACACCAAGATACCCAAGAAAGATTGAACTATAATAATCCCAAATTCCACAAACTCTTGAATTGCCTCTTTGATATTAGGTTATCACCTTTATACTCCCACCTTTCTGGCTACTGTATTCCCTATAGCTCCTTCACTAATGCCTTTTTGTCTTGTCTCCTAACATAGAAAAAAGATAAGATCAAAGTTGGTTTGGGGAAAGTTGAATGGGGATGATGAAAACTAATGACAGAGATATGTAGACAGAAAGATAAAATCAGCACTCTTCAGTTCCTATTGTACTTCCATTTTCTCTGCCACACAATTTAGAAATGTAAGCTGCTATTGTTATTATTAATTACTTTGTCCTTCATAATATTTTTCTGTGCAACTCACCAAGATCACAAAAATTCAGACTATAATCACTGAGAAGTCTGTTCCAAAGTTTTCGCTTGAATTACTCCAGTTGTAAATTTCCAAATTTAGTTATTCACTGCACCTTCCATTTCTCCCTGAGTGCGACCTGTCTCTCAAATAAAGACGCCAAGAGACTATCCTGTCATTTTCCATCTGCTACAGAGCTACTTCCCCATGTGCAGGTAGTCTACCGCTTGGTGCTGCTATCTGACCTCTAGCCATATTCCTCTGGCCCCTTCATAACTGATTGTCACCATCTAAGAAGCTAATGATTCTCCCATTCTGTGGATGAATCTATTTAATATATCTGTAAACTCCATCCTCTATTCAGTGATGGACATTCTCACACCTTGTCATACTCTTCATTTCCAAGTGATTCTGAATCCCATTCCCCATTCCCCAGCCCCACCTTCTTATTCCTTATTCCCAATGTCCTCTATGCCCCCATCCCAAAGCTTCATTTGAACATCACCCAGCTCTTCCACTGTGCCTGGGGCCACAAACTTCCCTTGATCCTAAATCCTCTTCTCTCCAACTCCTCACATCTACTAGGTATTATGGAAACCTGACTCATCCTTGATCATATTCGTTACTGATTGCACCTTTACT
The DNA here is from genome assembly GCA_028646575.1 of Pseudocheirus occidentalis. Taxonomy (NCBI): domain Eukaryota; kingdom Metazoa; phylum Chordata; class Mammalia; order Diprotodontia; family Pseudocheiridae; genus Pseudocheirus; species Pseudocheirus occidentalis. The sequence continues at coordinate 1,684 of JAQQSW010021933.1, forward strand.
CCTTCCTCTCAGCTCACTGGTCAAGGTGGGGGAGTTAAGATACTCCTTGCTGCCCTTTTCTTGATTCTTCCCATTACTCTATCACTCAGTAATTTCTTCTCCTTTGAGGTACATGCTTTTAATAACCAACATCCAATCAACATACTGATAGCTCTTGTCTACAGACCTCTTGGTCACTCCTCTCTTTTCTCCAATGAGTGTGGTACATGGTTCACAATTTTTCTCTCCTCCTGAACTCTGGCCCTCATACTAGAGAGCTTCAATATACATACTGACTCTCCTTTAAACACCTTAAGTACTCTGTTCTTTAACCTATTCACTTCCCATGACCTACTCCTTCATCCCACTTCATTAACAAACAGTGATGATCATACCTTTAATATTGCCATCACTCACAAATCTACTACCTCCAAATTCAAGGATTCTGAAACCTTACCAACCATAAGCTCCTCACTTTTTACCACTTCCTCTGCATTCCTTTAAAAAACTCTACTCTTGGTCCGAATCATGACTGCAGATCCTTTGTCTTCTCAGTTCTCTCCCAGGCCATCTCCCCTGCATTAGATATTGTGATAGATGATTAATTGGATCCCTGTTTTATTCCAATCAGTATTTATCAGTTTGATGTGATTCCATAGAATTAGTTATTATTGTAATTTTGCTTGCTTTAATCACAGGAAGCTTTACTAGAGGACATTCCCTCTTGTTTTTCCTTGTTATGGTGACCAAGCTCAGAATGATGGAGGTGACTCAATTACATGGAAAGTCCCCCAGCTCTTTTTATTGCTCCTTCATCCCTTGTCGTTTTTCTATTGCCCAGTATGGAGAGAAAAGCATGAGTACTTGGCTTGTGAGTGACCCTCATTGCCAGCCTATTGCTAGCCTTTCTACCTGCTCATGGTTGTGCTTATCAGCTTGGTGGAACCTCTTTAAGAGTTCAATACAGGTCTGCCAAGGTCTATTTATTACCCCATTTGTGAGCCAGTAAGATTCTCCACTTTGTGTAGATCCTCTTGGAGGATCAGGGGCAAGGTCTGTCCACCAATAAGACTCTTTAATAAAGGGCTATTGTCTTAGAGCTCTGCCTCAGTGATTTTTCTTGCAGATTGGACAATTTTGGAATCACCACACTATTCTCTCCTCTTCTCCCTGTCTTGACGCCTTGGTAAACCAATTCAGCTCTATATTTTCCTTTCTTTAATTCCTAACTTTTTTTTTTTTTTTTTTTTTTTTTTTTACCATTTTACCACTTAAGTCAAGCCATACCTCAGCCTTGGGTCTCTCCTAACATTTACCACCTTCTCTCTTACACATTTGTTGCTGAACAAAGGAGGAGAAAACTACACAACCTTTCTGATTGGGTCCAGCACAGATTTGTTACACAACCTCAGTTGAACTCTTGCTGCTGCTAGGCAATTCTTTTATTCCTGTCTCATCAGCTACCTACCCCACTCTACACAGTAGCTCTCCCAAACCTTTTTATTCTTCCTCAAACCTCTTATGCCTTTCCCTCTCCCCATTCTTTCTGCTGAGAACTTTGCTTCATATTTTGCAAGAAAAAAAAAATGATGTGATTCACCACAAGTTCCCTCTTCCTCATCTCATATCATTTCTATGTTTTCTGCCACCATCTAATCCTTCCCCCCCTCCCCCATCTCATCTGATGAGGTGGCTTTACTCCTTACCAAGGTTAATTCCATCTACCTCCTCAAGCATCCCCTTCCTTCTCATCTTCACCAACAAATTGCTTCCTCTGTCACCCCCACTCTGGTACTTATCTCTCCCTCTCTTCCATGTTATTCTCTACTGTCTCTAAAAGAGCCCATCCCCATCTTGCGAAAACACTTGCTTGACCCTCCCATCCCCACTATCGTCCTGTATCTCTTCTGCTCTTTTTGGCTAACCTCCTTGAGAAAACCAGAGTAGGTGCTTCTACTCTTTCTCCTCTCCAAGCTTCTTAAGCAGTTATAGTCTAACTTCCAACCTTATCATTTCAACAGAACTCTCCTCCCCAAAGTTACTGTAGGTCTCTTAGTTATCAAATTCAGTTGCCTTTTTTCTGTCCTTATCCTGCTTGACCTCTCATTAGATTTTAATACTGTTGGTCGCCCTCTCCCTCTTGATACTCTCTTTTCTCTTTATTTTCAGATACTGCTCTCTCCAGGTTTTCCTCAGTCTCCTTTCCTGGATCCTCCTCCAGATCATGCCCTCTAACTGTAAGTGTCCTACAGAGTTCTGTCTTGGGCCCTTTTCTTTTCTCCATCTGTACTACATCACTTGGTGATCTCATGAGCTCCCATGGATTTAATTGACATCTCTGTGCTTATACTTCTCAAATCTACCTATTCTGCCTGACATCTCTCCAGACTCCTAAACTCACATCTCCTATTGCCTTTTAGACAGAATTCCTTATCTTTCCCTCTAAAACTTTTCCCCCTTCTACCTTCCCTATTTCTGTAGAAGGCATCACCATCTTTCTAGTCCCTCAGGCTCATAACCTAAGAGTCATCCTCACTATTTATCACATTTGGCATCCAGTCTGTTGCCAAAGCCTATTTGTTTTACCTTTGCAACATCTCTTAAATATGCCCTCTAATACTGCCACCACTCTGATACAGGGCCACATCACCTTACACCTGAACTATTGCAATAGCCTGTTGATTGTTTTGCCTGTCTCAAGTCTCTTCACACTCCAGTTCATCCCCCATTCAGCCATCAAATTGATTTTGCTAAAGCATTTTATTTCTCTCAGCTCAGTAAACTCCAGTGGCTCCCTATCCCTCTAAGACCAAATACAGAATCATCTCATTGGTATTCAATGCCCTTCACAAGGTAGTCCCCTCCTCCAGTTTTCTTACTTCTTACTTCCAGCCACATACTCTTCAGTATAGTTAAACTGGCCTCCTGTCTACTCCACAAACAAGACACTCCCAGTCTCTTGGCTTCAGACATTTTTTTCTGGCTGTCATTCCTGCTTGGAAGGTCCTCCATTCTTATCTCTTGACTTTCCTAACTTCCTTTAAATCTCAACTAAAGTCCTATATTCTACAGGAAGTCTTTCCCAACCTCTCCTTATTCTAGTGCCTTCCTTTTCTTAATTATTTCCCACATATTTTACACATAGCTCATCTGTATATGTTTGTGGTCTCCCTCATTAGATTGTGAACTCCTTGAGGGAAGGGACTGACTTTTGTCTTTTTGCATCCCTGACACTTTGCACAGTGCCTGGCACTTTGGAGGCATTTAATACATATTGATTGATTGATTGAATATTTAAGTACACAGCACTTCAATTCAAACATGTTTATTATAACACTGTGGTGAATCCAAATAAAATTGTAAGTAGTAAATAAAGTCTCTATTGGGAGACAAGACATTAAAAAAAATTAAAGAATGGTACTAGATAGTACCTAATTAAATCTCAAATGAGTTGTAGAGACAATTTGTACTATTATAATTTAAATGATGTAGGGTAATCTTTAGACTGGCATCATCAGGGAAGGCTTTATGGGATAACTTTTTCTCTAGTTTAATTTCTAAACGATGTAACTTTTATAACATTTTTTGTGGGAAGTCACTGATGCTTTAAATTTCTGCATTAATTTTATCGGCTTTATTATACATTACTTCCTTAAAGATCTTCTGTTGAAGATATTTGTGCTCTCTGTTCATTGAAGAATAAGCAGTATTTAGACAGATTCAGAGAATGGAAGAAAGTATTAAAATATTAGAATATTGGAAAAACAGCATGAGCAAAAGAGTAGAGAAAACATTTGAATTATGAAACTGAATAAATCAAGCTGAATCAAGGAAGAATTGGTGTTAAGTAATAGTAAGATCTAAGGTTGAAAGCGGTTGATGCCAGAGACTGTGGAGGGCTTTGAATGCTTTGTTGAAGAGTTCAAACTAGTCCAAACTAGTAAGCACTGGACTCCTCTAAATATTTCATTTAAAATTGGAATTAGACCTCTCCTTTGCACTTATTAATCTTACCTTATATCATACATTATTTGTGTACATATCTGTTACTCTCTCCACCACTTAGATTATTGGATCCTTGAAGTAAGAATTATTTTATTTTTCGTTTTGTATCCCTATTGCCTAGCACTGATTGGATATTTAATAAGTATTTGTTAAATTGAACTGAATTAGATTAGGAAACACTTGGAAAGATGAGGATAAGTCAACAGCATGATGAAAACAGTATTCTCAGATGTCTTTTCTGGAGTATTAGGCAAAAAGACTTGTAAAGGGAAGGTATTAGAGATAAATATCAGTTAGGAAGCCTATAGTAATTGTAGAAAAGAGGTGGTGAGGACTTGGAATAAGGAGATGCCAGTTGAGAGTTGGGATATATGGACCAAAAAGAGGATTCTGAAGATTCATTCCTGGTTAATGAGAAAATGAATGATTATTCTGTAGCCAAAGAGAACAAAGGTGAACCAAGGAGGTAGCTTTGAAAAAAAAGCTTTAAGTGCTTGATTTCAGATATCCCACATTTGAAATGATTAAGAAATCTAATAAGAATATTCAATAAATCAAAAGAACAGGAGTGGAGATAAGGGATTTAGGAACCACAGAGATTATTTAAATTCATGAAAATTCTGAAAACTAGATTTTCAGAATTGAAATGGAGCTCAATCATCATCTTTTCCAATCCATACCCAAAGAAAATCTTCTTTAAAACATACCACAAATGATCATCCAGCCTTTGCTTGCCAATTTCAATAAAGGAGAAGCCACTATCTCCTAAGGCAGTGGTTCTCAACCTTCCTAATGCCACAGCCCCTTAATACAGTTCCTCATGTTGTAGTGTTCCCCAACCATAAAATTATTTTCATTGCTACTTCATAACTGTAATTTTGCTACTGTTATGAATCTATCCGATATGTGGGATGTATTTTCATTGTTACAAATTGAACATAACTCACAGGTTTAGAACTGCTCTCCTAAGGTCCATTGTTCTACGTTTTTATATAGTAGAATTTGGTATACTATTGTGACTATACAATATAACTACAATCGCTATATCTGATTTTTGCAATCAGAGGTTCATGGTTTGAGCCACAGTGAGCTCCAGCTCTTGTTTAAATTGACTGTATAGAGTTTCTCCGTCTTTGACTGCAAAGTGTCTTTGTGTGTGTATGCTTATATGTGTGTGTGTGTGTGTGTGTGTGTGTGTGTGTGTGTGAATAAATGGGTGAATATATATACATATATATTTAAAGTCAATAAATGTGTGAATATATATATATTACATATATATTTATATTATTATATATTATTTATATATATATAAAATCAATCGGATGTCTGTATTGACCATCTGGTGATACCCAGGCATAGTCACCATTTGGGGTGTTGAAAAAGAGTGTTATGACCAGTGAGTTATCTTGACAGAACTCTATTAATAGTCTCTACCCTGCTTCATTTTGTACTCCAAGGCCAAACTTACTTGTTATTCTAATTATCTTTTGATTTCTTACTTTAGCATTCCAATCCCCTATAATAAAAGTGACATCGTTTTTTGGTGTTATTTCTGCAAGATGATATAGGTTATAGAGCTGATCAACTCTGGCCTCTTCAGCACCACTGTGTTGTATTACTATGATGTTGAATGGTTTGCCTTGGATTCAAACAGGTATCATTCAGTCATTTTTGAGATTTTACCCCAGTGCTGCTTTTCTCACCCATTTATTGACTGTGGGAACTACCTCATTTCTTCTAAGGGCTTCTTGCCCACAGTGGTATATGTAGTGATCATCTGAATTAAATTCACCTATTCCTGTCCATTTACGTTCACCCAAGGTGTTGATGTTTAACCTTTCCATCTTGTATTTGACCATATCCAGCTCACCTTGGTTTCATAGATCTTACATTGCAGGTTCCCATGCAGTATTGATCTTTACAGCATCAGACTTTCATTTCATCACCAGACACATGTGCAACTGAGCTTCCTTTCTGCTTTGGCCCAGCCACTTCATTAGCACTAGAGCCCTGAGGCCTAATCACAAATCTAATCATTCTTCCATAGGACAGACCTTCCATTCTTTGAAGACAGCTATCAAGATCCCTCTGAATTGTCTCTTCTCCAAAATAAAGATCCCTAAGTTATTCAGCATTAATTCAGCAAATATTAAATGTCTCCTTTATGCAAGACACTATGCTAGGCACTAGGGACATGAAAGCAAAAATAAAATAGACTTTGCCTTCATATTCTGTTGGAAGGACATAATAGGTACACAAATGAATAAATACAAAATACATGTCGAACAGAGAGTAATTTGAAGGTGGGGAACACTAAAAATGGGAGTTAAAAGATGTCCTCAGTTACGAGGTAGCACCTCATATCATATGATCTGATGCCTTCTACTATTCTTATTGCTCTCCTTTGGATGCTCTCCAGATAGTCAATGTTTTCCCTAACTCTGATACCTAGAACTGAATGTAATACTCCAGTTGTTATGTGACTGGAACAGGGTACAGAGAGACTATCACCTTCTGAGGCCATTACTGAAATAGTTCTGAAGGGATCTATTATTTACTATAGCTTTCCGTCCTCAAAAAAAAAAATTCAAAAAGTAGATGTAGGAATTAGGTTTCCATAGTGGTAAGAAGGGTGTCATTCTTAGATTTTCTTAGCTAAGTAAAGTTTTTAGCTGTAAGTGGTATGATCAGTAAACATTGACTATTTAGCAGAGGGTAGAATAGACAAAGAAGATAAATTAGAAGATGAAAAGAACTATTAGGATTGCATACAGTGAAGCTTCCATATAAGTGAAAAATCAGTTCATTTATGGAGATTTTCTTAGATATTTCAGTGAATGTGGAATCTCATTAATGTAGATACAGTATTTTCATCTGTGCTGATTGCAGCTATATGTATAATTCCTTCCTCTCCTACTTGATTTTCTTCTATGTCCTTCTGTGAATCTTCCGTGGAGGATCTATCCAACAAGTGCCTATATATATTTTTAACCTTTTATTCAGTATTTTGGCCAGTTAGATAAGAGAAGACTAGGTTGAAGAGAATAAAGAGGAGAGGCAAAGAGAAATAGTAGACATGGAGATAATGATAGACTAGATGGTATATGGAAGGAAAAGAGGCATAAAACATCAGGGGCTAGAAAGAGATTGAATTATTTTTTTTATTTTAAAAGAGCAAAAAAAAAATGGGGCATCTAGGTGGCACAGTGAATAGAGCACCAACCTGGAGACAGGAGGACCTGAGTTCAAATTTGGCCTCAGACACTTCACATTTACTAGCTGTGTAACCTTAGGCAAATAAATCACTTAACCCCAATGGCCCTGCCCTCTCCCCTCAAAAAAAAAAAAGGCGAGAGAGAGAGAGAGAGAGAGATATTGAATATAGAGAAAGAGGCCTAGTAGACTGAGCTAAGTTGTTATATGTTTCAGAATAAGTTATTTTTTTTTAATTTTTTGCAGAAGGGCTTTTTTACTTGATTAACCATTGTTTCAAGCTTTTTAACCATGTTTTGTCTTTAAATCTTTAAATTGATAAGCAAATGTGATAACCACATAAAAAGCAGGCAGTAGGTAACTGGTTTTTGGGTTATAACAGTGGTAGCCAGAAAATATCATTCAAAAAAAAATTATCCAGCAAAGGTTCTTTCCTACTCTTTGCAGAAAAGAAATTCCTAAGACCGAGATAATAAGAAAATAACCAGCATTCCTTGATAAATTCAAATCACCATGACTAGGATGAACTATGTCCTTGGGTCCTGAAAAACCTGGTAGTTGTAGTTGCTGAATCATCATCACTGATACTCGAAAGATAGAAGACGAGAGTTAATAAAAGATTAGGGAAGGACAAACGTCCCAGTTTTTGGAAAAGTGAAAAGAAGAATGTCTGCAGTACTATATGCTTGACTAATATTGCAGGATAAAATTCTCAAACAGAAAATTAAAGAAATCATCAGCCAACATAAAGACTTGGCATTTACCTAGGGAAAATATGACTTAATGAGCAAATTATACCAACAGATGCAGGAGGGGATACGGAAGAATAGGTACGTTATTGCATTATTGGTGCAGTAGTAAACTGCTCCAATCATTCTAGCAAACAGTTCTGAACTATGACCAAAGAGCTATATAACTGGGCAAACCTATTGGCCTAGCAGTACTACTAGATCCGGATCACAGGGAGGTCAGAGAAAAAGGGAAAGGTCCTATGTGTACAGAAATATTTATAGCAGCTCTTTTTATGTTAGCAAAGAATTAGAAAATGAAGGGGTACCCATTAGTTGGGGAATGGCTGGACAAGTTTTGGTTTATGATTGTGATGGCGTACTTTTGTGGTATAAGAAACGATGAGGGAGATAAGTTCAGAAAAACCTTAGTTTTAGACTTTTGTGAACTCATGCAAAATGACCAGACAGAACCAGGAAAACATTGTGCACAGAAATAGCAACATTACAGTGATGATCAACCAACAGTTCCAAAGGAGTCATGATGAAAAATACTGTCTGCCTCCGGAGAGAGAACTGATGAATTCTGAATACCAGTTGTGGTATTTTTTTTCCCTTAATTTTCCTTATTTGTTTTTTTTTTTTTTTTTCATCATGGCTAATGAGGAAATAAGTTTTTCATCACTTCACACCTATAGCGTGTAAGATATTCCTTCAATTCTTAAAGAGTGGGAAAAGGCTAGAGCAGTGGTTCTCAACCTTCCTAATGCCTCAACCCTTTAATACTCATATGTGGGAGTATCTACTTATGGGAGGACCTGCCTGGAGACAGATAGAGGAGCTGTGTCTCTGTTCCTAAGACCATTAGAAATATGCATTTTCCTATGGTCTTAGGCGACCCCATGACATCTGTGAAAGGGTCATTTGGAAAAAAAAAGGGTCATTCGACCC
>JAQQSW010021934.1:0-10561 GCA_028646575.1 Pseudocheirus occidentalis
GAAGAACTTACTTGTGAAATGTATGAGTTATACTGTATTTTGACTTTCCCTGTTCTGTGAATGTTTGCCGAATAAATGGGGTTTGCTATGCTGGTAATCCAAATCTTGGAAGTTGCCTTTGCTTGGCATTACATTCCTTCAGAATTATATTGGCGCAAATGGAAGGAAATGACTTTATGAGAAATCAAGATACTATCAGATCTAAACAATGGAAAAAATAGATGGCAATGTGAAATATTTCCTTGGAAAAACCACTGACCTGGAAAGTAGATCCAGGAGAGATAATTTAAAAATTATTGGAGTACCTGAAAGCCATGATCAAAAAAATAACCTAGAAATAATCCTTCAAGAAATTCTCAAGGAAAATTACCCTGAAATTTTAGAACCAGAGGGCAAAAGAAATTGAAAGAATTCACCAATAATCTCTTGAAAAAAATCCCAAATAGAAAATTCCTAGGAATATTATACCCAGGTTCCAGAGTTCCCAGATCAGGGAGAAAATATTACAGGCATCCAAGAGGAAACAATTTGAATATTGTGGAAACACAATCAGGATAACACAAGCTCTAGCAGCTTCTACATTAAGGGATTGAAGGGCTTGGAATATGATATTCTGGAGGTCAAAGGAGCTAGAATTAAAACCAAGAATCACTTACCCAGAAAAACTGAGTATAATATTTCAGGGGAAAATATTGTCATTCAATGAAATAGAGGGCTTTCAAGCATTCTTGATGAAAAAAAAAACGGAGTTTAATAGAAAATTTGACATTCAGATACAAGAAGAAAATAAAGCATGAGAAGGAAAGGAGGTAAAATAAACATAAGGAACTTTTCAATGTTGAACTATTTATATGCCTCCATGGAACAATGGTAATTGTAACTTATGAAACTTTTCTCAGTATAAGGGTAGATGAAGGGAATATAAATGTATAGATAGATAGATATGTATACATACATTTTTATGTCTATATAGGAGGGTGTATGTGCATATGAATACATATGTGAGTATGTGTATATATGTGTACACATCTACTGAGACAGAGGGCACAGGATCTTTTGAATAGGAAGGGATGATATTTAAAAGGTGAAATTGAGAGGTGAGAGAAGAATATAATGAGAGGAGAAGGGTAGAGACAGAACAGGATAAATCGTCTCATACAGGAGAAGCAAGGGATAACTGTTACAATGGAGGGGAAGAACAGCAAGGCAAAAGGGAAAGGGTTAATCTTACTCTCATTGAATTTGGCTTAGGGAGGAAATGACATACACAATAAATTGGGTTTCTTGCCCTACAGGAGAGTAGGGGGGAAGCACATGAGAGGGCGGATGATGGAGGGGAGGGCAGGTTGTGGGGATGGTGGTTAGAAGCACACATTTTTGAAAAGGGACAGAGTCAAAGAAGAGAAAAAACAAGTAGGGGTGAGATAGGATGGAGGGAAATATAGTCAGTCTTTCACAATATGTCCAGTATGGAAATGTTTTGTGTAACTACATATGTACAACCTATTTTGAATTGCCTATCTTCCCAGCAAGGGTGGGTTGAGGAGGGAGGAAGGAAAATAACCTGGAATTTAAAGTGTTAAAATCAATTTTAAAAATGTATTTATTATTATTATTATTATTATTTACATGCAACTGGGAAATAAGATATACAGGCACTGGGGTATGGAGATCCATTCTGCCCTACCAGAAAGTTGGAGAGGGTATGGGGGAGGATATAGGAGAGAACAGACTGGGGAAGGGGGCATACAGTGGAATCACTGTTTTGGGGTGGTGGGTAGGGGAAAGATGGGAAGAAAATTTGTAGCTCAAAATCTTGTGGAAATGAATGATGTAAACTAAAAATAAACATAAAATTTAATTTAAAAATAAGAAAAGTAAGATGAGGAGCTGGAGGTATGGTTCTGCTCTCTATATTGATCAAATGACAGAGAAAAACAAAAGTTGAACCATATTCAGGCAAGGGTAGATAACAGTGGTACAGTGGAAAGAGTATTAGGTATAGTGTCAGAATTCCTGGGTTCCAATCCTGCCTTTGTTATTTGGCAATTTTGTGTACTCGCATAAGTCACATGACTTCACTGTTTCTCAGTTTCCTCATCTTAAAAAAATAAAGTTAATTAATTAAGTAACTTAAAATAGAAAGTTTGAACCTTTTAAAAAAATTCAATTCAGTTTCCTAGATATTTGAGTAATGAGGCCTTTATCAGAGAAACTTGCTATTTTTAAAAATTACTTCATTGTCTCTCGTACCTTTTAACAACAAAAAATTTCATCTTTTAATTAGGACTATTTTTACTTTTGCTTTGTCTGAGATCATGATTTCTTATTCTGTTCCCTTCTTATTTTCACCGCAGATGAAACATAATAGAATCTACTCCAAATGTTTATTTTAACTCTGTGTGTGTCTTTCTGTTTCAAGTGTTTCTTATAAACAATGCATGGCAATTTGAGTTCTTATCCATAATGCATGGATCATGCCATTCCCCTCAGCTCTGATTACTATGTAATTCCCCCCATTCTAATTTCATTTTCCTCTCTCTCTCTCTCTCTCTCTCTTTCTCTCTCTCTGTGTCTGTCTGTCTGTGTGTCTGTCTGTCTTTATTCTGTTTCTCCTCAAAAGTCTGTTTTGTTTCTGATCACTACCTTTCTTTATCCACCCTCCCTTTTATCACTACCACCTTTCTTTTATCCCCTTCTTCTCATGCTTCTCTGTTGGGTAAGATAGAGTTCTTTACCCAATTGAATGTATGTGTATGTATGTATGTGTGTATATGGCTTTGTATGTATATATACATATATACAAATATCCTTCCCTTTTTGAACTAATTCTGATGTAAGTGGGGTTCAAACATTGCCCACCAATCCCCTTTATTTCTCTTTCCACTATAAAAATTCTTTCTTGCATACCTCTTTTATGTGAGATAATTTTCTACATTTCCCTTCTCCCTTCTCTTAGTACATCCCCTCTTTCTCACTACTTCATTCTTTTTACATCATCCCAATATAATGTACTCATACTTGTGTCCTATGTCTGTATAGACTGCTTCTAACTGCCGTAATAATCATAAAGTTCTTAATAGTTACATGTGTCATATCCCCATATAAAAATGTAAAAAAAAATGTAAACTTATCAAGTCTCTTATGATTTCTCTTTCATGTTTACCTTTTTTGCTTCTCTTGAGTCTCCTGTTTGAACATCAGATTTTCTATTCACCTCTGTTATTTTCATCAGGAGTGCTTGAAATTCCTCTATTTCTTTACATATCCATTTTCTCCACTGAAGGATTATACTATTCTTTTTTGGGTATGTTATTTTTGGTTGTAATCCTAGCTCCTTAGCATTCTGAAATATATTCCAAGCCCTCTCCTCATTTGATGTGGTAGGTGCTACATATTGTGTAATCCTGATGTGGATCCAAGATATTTGAATGTTTCCTCCTGCCTGCTTGTAATATTTTCTCCTTGACAAGGGTGATCTGTATTTGGCTGTAATATTGCTGGAAAATTTCATTTTGGTATCTCCTTTAGGATGTGATTGGTAGATTTTTAAATTTTATATTTTACCATTTGGTTCTACAAAATAGGACAATTTTTCTTTTAAAACTTCTTGAATTATGATGTCTGGGCTCTTTTTTTAATCATGATTTCCAGGTAGTCTAGTAATTTTTAAATTATCTCTCCTAAAACTATTTGTGAGGTAAGTTGTTTTCCTAATGAAATAGTTCATGTCTTCTATTTTTTAAACTTTGTTTTATTGTTTCTTAATGTCTCATTGAGTTAATAGCTTCAACTTGCCCAATTTTAGTTTTTAAGAAATTATTTTCTTTAGTCAACCTTTGTACTTTTTTTATGTAGTCAATCTTGCTTTTTAAGGAATTCTTTTGTTTAGTCAATTATTGAGCCTTGTTTAACATTTAGCCAATTCTTTTTTTAAGGTATTATTTTCTTCAGTATTGTTTTGTGCCTGTTTTAACAAGCTGTTAATTATCTTTTAACAATGTTCTTGCATTATTCTCTTTTCTTTTCTCATTTTTTCTTTTACTGCATTTGTCTCTCTGACCTTCCAGGAATTCTTTTTGGGCTTGTGTCTAGTTAGCATTTTTCTTTGAGGCTTTGGTTGTAGCTGTTTTCATATTGTTGTCTTCAGAGTTTCTGTCTTGATATTTCCTGCCACCATAGTAGTTTTTTTGTGGTCAGATTATTGTTATTTATTCATTTTCTATCCTATTTCTTGACTTTGAACTTTATGCTAAATTGAATTTTGTTCACCTGGGATCTAAGCAGACACTGTTCCAGGATTCAGCTTTTTGTGCTGCTGTTTTCAATGCATGTTCTGGAGGTCTGCAACTTTTGGTGTTTCCAAGGTAGTATGATCTAGAGAGAAGTTTGATCATTGTTCTCCTGGTCTGTGCTCTGGTCTTTATCCAGGAAGGGCTTTTGTTTTACTATAGCTACAAGTGCTAGTACTAGCTAGTACTCCTCTTTGCCCTCAAACTGTGATCTAATTCTCCACTCTCCTGCAGTCACAAGCCCTAGAGCTCCACTTTACCCTGGGAACAGAATAAGGGTTCCTGCTCCCTTGTGACTGACTATAAGTCCTCTTTTCCAGCCTGGACTTATAGCTCAGAACTGTGTATGAACAGTCAACTTGCCACTAGTCTTAGGCCCATGTCATATTGGGGCATCCTATAATCTCTTTCTGTCTAATTGTCCAATTCCCTTACCATTTCTGAAATGAGAGCTACTGAAGTTGCTGTTGGTGCTTTTTTCTCTTTTATTCCTTGTAACAAAGGATAACTCAAAAGGAAGAGTAGTTGTATATTCAGAAAAAAAATAATGGAAAACATGTATATATATATATATACATTCAAAATTTTAAAATATTAATAAAATGAAAATTCACTTTTCATACTCTACTAGTTATTTATTTATTGTCTTTTTTTAAGTTGCCTAGTCCCAGTGCGTGACTTTGGAAGAATGGACACCAAGCAATCTTTCTTTCTGAGTACCAATTATAAAGTAGTTTGCCACTTTCATCAGGTTCTTACTCAAGGACATGGGGTCCAGGCCCTCTGCTTTTGTAGAAGCATGAAACAATTTTGACATAGTTCCAGGGGCTCTCAGAGAAAAGCTTAAATAAACATCTGTCCACCTAAAACTGGCCAAATTTGGACATCTGGTCACAAAGCCTACCCTAGGTTCAATTGTGCAGTAATCAGAGTATATAGTGAAATCATTCAACACAGTTATTAACTGCTCACTTTGTGAAACTATGGGGAGTGCTAGACACTGTGTCTTTTTTCTTCCATTTGATGCTTAATTTTCCCTCTTTGAGACTGTTCAGTCTTTATAATTCCTCCTTAATTCTTAGCTAAACCAGTTCTCAGAAGAGCATTTGAAATCCTTTCATTCTAAGAATAATTGATTCACATTTTAGTTTACCTACCCCTAAGTATTTCTACATGTTATTAGCAATATAGATGGGATGTAAGCTTCTTGAGGACAAGGCTTATTTAATTTATGCCTGTACTCCCAGAGCCACGCACAGCATCTGATATCTTTTAGAATCTTAATAAATGCTTCTCTGTTTATCTTTTTATTTGTTTGATTGACTGATAAAGGTGAAGCACACATGACAAATGATTTTCCCACTGCTTCTGAATCCTTTATGTAGGCAATTATTATTGTACTCACTTGTAAGGGTTGCCTTTTCTAATCAACTTAATTTCGTAACAAACACCTTTCAAAGGAAATGTGAATAAGGGTAGTTAAATGCCGTGTGTATTTGGAAATACAGATTTTTAAAAATATACTTGGTGTTCACAGTTCTTGGGTCAACTCTACTGTCTGTGAAAGAATGACAAGAGAAGAGAAAACCAAAGATGAAATATGAGTTACTGAAATGAAGCTCTACTACATTTGGCCACGGTCTCTAGGATGTTTGCATCAATTCAAGCAAGAATTCATTTTAGTTTGGCAAATATTTATTCAGTGCCTGCTGTATACAGAGCCCTGTGCCAGGTAGTGAAAAAAGTACAAAATTTATTTATGATCCAGAAAATAAGAGAGGAAACTGAATAAAATTCAGGCTGGCCAATAAGGTGGCTCTGTAGTAGTTTCCAAGGTAGATGTTCTCCAATTCCACAGAAAAATCAGTCTGAGACCTTTGCATATTCCAGAGGCTCAGATAGATTCTGAAGGTTTCATAAGATGATATTTGTCACAAGCCAGCAATCATTTTTCTGAGGTAATCTGTATATCCAATTAGAAGGGAAGAAGAGAGAAAAACCAAATATTTTATGGTGATTTTCATAATCCATTGGATATAGGGCAAGTAGTCTCATGAGACAAACAGCTAATAAATATGATCTTTGTGATATAATATGAAGAAAATACCAAAGAAAAGAAAAGCATCCTTTCTCTGATGGGTAAGATGTTGGGAATGCTGGCACGGGCAACATCATGAAAGTAAGCATAAAATGAAGGCCAGATCTAATGACCAACTAGACTTTTTTGGTGTCTACTATAGATTATTTGGCACTTTGAATATAAAGACACCCTCTGTGGCCTTGAAGAATATCCTTACAACTGGGTGACAACCTTTTTTTCTTTTAGAAGAAATGTAAACCACTTCATCAATATATGCTTCAATTTATTCCTTTGACAATTTCAGGACCAATAAGCTGAAGGATTTTAGCTGGATTACTTTCAATGTTTTGTTTTAGTATATGTTTTGTTTTGGTTTTCTGTAATCTCATTTTCAAGCATCTAGTGTCATCAGAAAACTAATCTGACAGTGAGAAAAAATAGTATATAGTTATGAAAGGTGTGCCAACTTCTAAGATCCCTATTTGATTTTCAGCTTTGAAGCCAACTAGCTATATGTCCAAAGTCAAGTCACTTTTGACCTCTGAGAATCACTTAAAATAGGAATAATAACGTGTACTACCTACTTTGGAGGGTGTTATAAGGATTGAATAAGATTACAGATGTCAAAGTGTTCCACAAATTACAAAACACTATATATGTGAATCAAGAGTTCACTGAATCGAGTTTTTGTTATTAGCAATAATAATTACTGAAGAGGAGAGAAAAAGCAGGTTGGGCTGTCCTTGGGAACCTGTTCTTTTCATGGCCATTCTCCATGAAATGAAAACCCATATTTTTAGCATTAGTATTCTTTTGGTCATGTGTGGTACTGATAATTCATGGGACACCAGTTTCTTAAGAATTAAAATTGTGGCTTTCCAAAAGGAAATGGCGAGGGGGCATTGTGGGCATGAACAGGACTCACTCCGGAGATATAGTGTAAAAGATGCAATCAGAAAACTATACGGCCAGGAAAAAACTATGAGCTGATCTTTTGGTGAGAGGAAAGGATAATTAACGGTAGACTCTCTTGATATTCATGAAGTACCAAGAGATCTAGAGGAAGGCCTCCAGTGTTAGGATGGACCCCCAGCGGTAATTTGCCTTTTTTTTAAGACACAAGACAAGAGTGAAACAGGATGGGCAGACTCAGGTAATATTCAGACTACATTATTGCAAGGCATATCTACATCTTTGATATCCCAAATCTATTGATGTGTCTATGTAACAATAATAACTCAAGCTAACCTTCTCTGGTGCTGCTCTGGAGATAAGAGGTTCAGAATGAGTAGCCTCGAGTTGAAAGTTATTCTTTCTAATGAATCAGAGTAAATTGCTGTCTGAGGAAATCAAGACCAAGAGAAATTAAGTAACTCTCAGTTTCACAATCAGCCATTAATGAGCCATGTGTCCTTTAGCAAGTCATTTAACTAATCTCTCTGGGCCTCAGTTTCTTCATTTGTAAAATGAAGTTACTTAAGTGTATGTTCTATTAGACCTTAATCATAAAACACATTATTATAACTTATAAGAATATGTCACCATATTCATTATTGTACAAGTTAACCTGTTTTCACTAATATGCGATCACACTAATATTCCATACATGAGAAAATTAAGTGAATGAAGAATGATTATTATTCAGATAATGATATCTTGTTGAGTGGATAGACAATAAAGTGGTTCCTCTAGCACATAAATCTTGGGTAGACATGGCAGTGAACTGAAACCAGAAAAAATAGTTGAATGGAGCTTGAGAAATTATTCAATGTTTTAATGACTCCAAACTTCTCCTTGAAACAGTAAAATAAAACAAGGAACCCCAAAGCACTATCTTTTAAATATCCCTCTTTCTTTCATGTTTGAAAGAATTCTATATATTCTATATAAATATTATATACATGTTTGAAATATGGAATTAAACGTTAGCTCTAAAGTGTAATGGAAACAATATGATAGGGATAAAAATGCTACAATATATTGTCATAAAAAAGGTCTGAAGAAGTGCCATGAAGGTACCAACAGATGGACGACTAGAAAAGGTGAGATGGTTATGGAATAAGATTGATAAGCTGTCCATGTGTTCTACAGATGACCATGTATTCTAGTGATGGGTCACCAAGGTATTAGGTTGGTCCTCTGGGAAGGATTTACACAGGATGAGAAGATGAAGCTGTGTTATATTCTGGACTGTTCAAGGGTGTAGGTAAATTAATGACATCATAGACTTATCAAAATATCAGAATTGTTTATCTTTAGAAAACTTATAATATGAAATGTCTTTGCTGAGGAAACTATATTTAATTTCATAGGACATTGAAAAGGAGTATTTCTGAGAAATAACTATAATATATGTAGAAGGCAGGAGTGGGAAGAAAGGTTGTGGTGATAAAATTGTTTTATGTATCATTGTAACCTCAGGTTATCCTTTTGTTCTTAAGACAGAAAGTCTTGTAGAAGATCATGGAAATATGAGGTTCTTTAACCCAAACTCCTCTCTCTCTGTCTCTCTCTCTCTGTCTCTCTCTGTCTCTGTCTCTGTCTCTGTCTCTCTCTCTCTGTGTCTCTCTGTATGTATGTATACACACACACACATATGCATGTACCTATAAGACATATATGCTCTGTATGTGTGTCTGTGTATCTCTGTGTGTATATGGAAAATGAGGACCAGGAAAATTAAATGACTGGGTAGAGATTCTATTCTTGCTTTTCTTACTGATCAGAATAGGAGCATCTTGGCAGATTTTCTATTTGAAATTTGACAGCCTTGTCTCTTTATCTCCAGATTTTTGTATTTTACTTTGGCTCAAAGAAGGGTAACTAATAAGTCAATGTCATATAGTTGGAAGGGCATGGGTTTTAGAATTAAATGTCCTGGTTTCAAATCCTGATTCTGTTCCCTACAACTTCCATCTATAAAATGAAGGATTGGACTAGAACAGGGGTGGGGAATCTATCCCCTCAAGGTCCCATGCCTTATTTTTTTTTCGTGTTTTTTTAAATATAAATTTTTATTTGTTTTCTTGTTTACAACATTCATTTCCATGGGATTTTTGAGTTACAAATTTTCTCCCCATCTTCCCCCTACACCAACCCCCAAACAGTGATTCCACTGTAAAGCCCCTCCCCCAATCTGCTCTCTAACTTTCTGGTAGGGCAGGGAGGGTCTCCCTACCCCAGCCCCTGCACATCTTAATTCCCAGTTGCATGTATTGCAGAGCTTTAGATTCTATATTGTCTTGGTTCCTCCCCTGTCACTCACCCCCACTGAAAGGACAAGCAGGCTGTGTATGGTTAATTACATGGGACATCTTCACAGTGTACATATTGTGACAGTCTGATCTTCTCGACCTTCTTTGTTCTGCTCTCTACCCTGTCCCTGTCCCTTTCCTGAAGTGTGTGCTTCCAGCATCCCTCCCCCAGCCCCTGTCCTGCCCTCCATCGTCCCGCCTCTGATCCCCATGCCCCCCACTCTCCTGTGTGGCATGATACCTAGTTTAGAGTTTATGTCATTCCTTCCCCAGACCAGATTCAATGAAAGTAAATGAGAGTAAGTTGTAACAGTTATCCCTTGCCTCTTCTATATGGGATGATTAACGCCATTTTGTCTTTCCCTGTCTCCTCTCATTCTAGTCCTCTCCCACCTCAGAATTTCAACTTTTAAAGTATCATCCCTTCATATTCAATTGAACCTATACCCTCTATATACACATATACACACATGCTCAGATATGTATTCATATACATATATAGCCTCCTATATAGACATATGTGTAAGTATACACACACACACACACACACACATATATATATACATTTGTATTCCCTTCCCCTATCCTCATACTAAGAAAAGTTTCCTAAGTTACTCTCATCGTTTTTCCATGTTGGTATGTAAATAGTTCAACTTTGATGAGTTCCTTATGATTTCTTTCCCACATTTACCTTCTCATGCTTCTTGTGTTTGATTGTCAAATTTTCTGTTCAGTTCTGTTTTTTTTTAGCAAGAATGCTTGAAAGTTCTCCTCCTCATTGAATGACCATATTTTCCCCCTGAATAATATGCTCACTTTTGCTGGGTAGTTGATTCTTGGTTTTAATTCCAGCTCCCTTGATCTTCAAAATATCATATTCCAGGCCCTTTGATCCCTCAGTGTAGAAGTTGCCAGATCTTGGGTTATCCTGATAG
>JAQQSW010021935.1:0-10561 GCA_028646575.1 Pseudocheirus occidentalis
GAAGGGCCTGGAATATGATATTTTGAAAATCAAGGGAGCTGGGATTAAAACCAAGAATTAACTACCCAGAAAAATTGAGCATATTATTCCAGGGGAAAATAGGGTCATTCAATGACCTCCCCTCAGGCAGGTGCTTCATATTTTCTTTGAAGTAGATTCAAGCTGCCGCTTGGGAGGCTCTGCTGCTCCTCGTGGCCGCCCTGGTGCCTTGCCTGGCCACGGCTGTGGTTTTGGGCTGGCCGGGTCTCTGCTCCACTGCTGTGCGAACTGCCCCTCTCCTGTCCAGGTCCTCACACCTTGGCATATGTGGAGATGCTGGAGGCTGTAGAACCGCTGCAGGCTGGCTGTAGGGCTTGGCTCACCTCCTTCCCACCTCCCCAGGCCTGGCCGTGGTCTTGGCTTTAGGCTGTTCCAGCCTCCATTCCTGGCTGCCTCGATGAGCCCCTGCTGCCGAGATGCCTTCAGCGAGAGGTGTGTTCTCTGTATTTTTGTGAGTCTGAGAGTCCTAGACTTTCCTATACTTTTTCTGGGTTCATATTTTCTGGGTGTTTAGGGTGGCGGTGTGGGAGCTGCGGGACCTTGCTGCTTCTATGCCGCCATCTTGGCTCCATCCCTAAAATCGATAAATCAAGTATTAAACTATCAAAGAAGAAGCTGTTTCTCTTTGTATTCCAAGAGACTTAATGGTTTCTTAAATTCAGAGCCCCATAAGAAAAATATATTTAAAACAATTAACATCCATACAATATTCATATTAATATATACTTTTGAAATAGGGCAATAGAATATACATATTTGGAAAGTATCCTAAAATATTCCATGTAATATTAATAAAACCAAAGATTTATCACTCTATCACCTGTGAAAACCATTATACTTTCTTGAAAAAATATAAAAGGAATTTGAGTGATATTTTCCAAGAACTTTAAGAACTTAGAAAAACTCTTTTGAAACTAAATGATATTGTTTTACCCCATAATAATAAAGGGGCATAAGGCACTATATTTGAAGAAAGTAACTAAAAACTGGTTGTTTTCCTATGGAGTCTCTAAAATACTTAATTTCCCAGAGTGAAATCCAAATGCCCTTTGAGTGTAATATCCACTAAAAATCAGCTAACTCTATGTTCAAAATGCTGTGTCTAGCAAAGGGGAAAGTCATGTAAATTTGTTTATAAAAACTGAGGAATTGTGATAATAATTTAGAACCAGATCATCTACAACAGAAATTATGGAAGGGTTGTCATTAAGAAGCATAGCTGTAAATTCTGCAATTTATACAATTACAGGTCACGGAGCATAAAATAAATTATGCCACACATCACTGCACTATATACCATCTACCAAATATCTAGCAAGAAATTACCTGGAGGCTAGAATCAGAATCATTCTCTTTTTCATACAGTAATAGATCGTATTACCATGTTATAAATACAAAATTAAAAGTTTCTCCAGTATGTTTTATTTTTTAAATATCAATTTATTTACTTTCTTGTTTACGTCATTCATTTCCACAAGATTTTGAGCTACAAATTTTCTCCCCATCTTTCCCCTACCCAACACCTCAAAACAGCCCTCTCCCACAATAAAACCCCTCCCCCAATCTGCTCTCTCCTATGTCTTCCCCTTTGCCTCTCTGGCTTTTAAATAGGGCAGGATGCATGTCCCTACAACAGTGCCTGTATATCTTAATTCCCAGTTGGATGTAGTTAATTATCAAGATACTCAGTTTAGAGTTTATGTCTTTCCTTCCCTAATGATGTAATTAATGATAATTATATATATATATATATATATATATATATATTTAACATTTGATTATAGAACTTTTAAGTTCTGGATTCTTTCCCTTCCTCTCTGTAAAGCCAAACACCAGCAGATTCCCAAAAGAACGGTACTGTGAATAGCTTTTAAGATTTGGATTACATGGTAATCCATAGTGTAATAGTACACCATTACAGTAATAGTGAACACTCTGTTTATTCCATTACAGATCAAAGTTCAGTCCAATATTCACAATATAATATTCTCAATATTACATCTTATCACAGAAAGTCACAATATAGTGTTCATAACAGCTTAACATTGGAATGGCCACACAGTTTTCACTACAGTGGTCGCAATATTTAGAACAAGGAAAAAAAGAAGAATAACCTGGTTTCCCTAAGGGGGAAACCCTTCTCACTTAAAGTTTCACATTTCACATAATTTCACATAATCATTTCACAATATACCAATCTTCCACTCATGGGGCAACCATTAACTTAATCAGTCACTCATCTAGCAGTCAGTCACTAAGCTAGATTCCTAATTACTAAATATCATTAGTCACTAATACAATCCTTAGAAAAACAGACAAACTTTCCACTTATTGGTGTTCAGCAAACCTCAGTTTAGTCCAAGGGCAGGCCTTTTCTTCATCTTGACCCTGGGAGGTCTCTCTGATTCCCTGGATCTCCTTTCATGGTTCCAGCTCCCTCTTGAATCTGCCAAACAGTCACCTGGATTCAGAAGCAGACACCTTCCAGGTACTAGTCCAGTCCTCAGAGTAGACAGCTCCCAGGTCCTTGTCCAGTCCTCAGGGAAATCCCTGGCACACACTGAAGTTCACAGGGTTCAGCACATCTCAAACCCTTCACTACCACTCTTTCCTGGAACTCAAGGATCAGCCAGGCCATGAATAAACAAAATCTTATCCTGTTCATGATTCTTTAGTCTTCTAGCAGTTTAGCTGGCTCTAGGACCCAGAAGGAATATTGGCCTTCTGGATGGCCTTCTCCAGATTCTGGTCTCAGGAAAACTCCAATTCAGTTTTCAGTCAGCTTCCAGATACTGGGAGAGGAACTCTCTCTCTCTCCCTCTCTTGCCCTAAGTTACTAAGTGCTAAGTATCTGATAAACTGATTAATATGCACTCCCTCATCACCCACCCAACTGGAAGGACAAGCTATTCAATACAGGCTGTACTTGTGTAATTGCTCAGAACTTCTCCAGAGTGGGCATATTGTGAGAGACTGCTTATATGTCCCTCCTTCCTATCCTGCCACCCCTTGTTCTATTCTCTACCCTGTCCCTGTCCCTGCCCCTTTACAGAAGTGTGTACTTCCAGCAACCCTCTTCCTCCACCTTGGCCTCCCCTCCATCATCCCGCCTCTCATCCCAATTCCCCCTACTCTCCTGTGTGGCAAGATATCCAGTTTAGAGTTTATTTCATTACTTCCCTAAGCCAAAATCAACAAGAGTAAGGTTGATCCTTTCCCTTTTGCCTTCTTGTTCTTCCCCTCCGTTGTAACAGTTATCCCTTGCCTCTTCTATATGAGACGATTAATCCCATTCTGTCTCTCCCTGTCTTCTCTCATTCTAATCCTCTCCCACTTCAGAATTTCACCTTTTAGAGTATCCTCCCTTCCTATTTAATTGATCCTTCTGCCCTCTATGTACTCATATATACACATACTCAGATATGTGTTCAAACACATTTATAAACTCTCCTATATAGACATATGTGTATGTATACATACATACATATACACACATACATACATAAACACATATACATACATAGACACACATATATACATATACATTTGTATTCCCTTCACATATCCTCATACTGGGAAAAGTTTCATATGTTACACTTATCAATTTTAGATGTGGTATGTAAATAGTTCAACTTTAATAAGTTCCTTATGATTTCTTTTCTATGTTTACCTTCTTATCCTTCTTGTATTTGAGTGTCAAATTTTCTTTTCAGTTCTGTTTTTTTCATCAAGAATGCTTGAAAGTCCTTTGCCTTACTGAATGACTGTATTTTCCTTTGGAACATTATACTCAATTTTGCTGGGTAGGTGATTCTTGGTTTTAATTCTAGCTCCCTTGATCTCTGGAATAGCATATTCCAGGTGCTTTGATCCCACAATGTAGAAGCTGCCAGATCTTGGGTTATCTTAATTATGTTTCCACAGTATTCAACTTTCTTCCTCTTGGAAGCCTGTAATATTTTCTCCTTGATCTGAGGACTCTGGAACATGGCTATAATATTCCTATGAGTTTTCTTTTGGGGATCTTTTTCAAGAGGTGATTGGTGAATTCTTTTAAGTTCTATTTTACCCTCTGCTTTGAAAATATCAGGACAATTTTCCTTGAGAATTTCTTGTAGGATGCTTTCTAAGTTCTTTTTTTTATCATGGCTTTCAGGTAGTCTAATAATGATTAAATTGTCTCTCCTGGATCTATTTTACAGGTCAGTGTTTTTTTCAAGGAGATATTTCACATTGCCTTCTATTTTTTCCTTTATTTAGATTGGTTTAATAGCATCTTGATTTCTCAAAAAGTCATTTGCTCCTCTCTAATTCTGAAGGAATTATTCTCTTCAGAAAGCTTTTGAGATTCTTTTTCCACCTGGAAATTTGACTTTTTTAGGCATTCTTTTCCTCATTGGCTTTTTGGGCCTCTTTAGCCATTTCAGTTACTCTATTTTTATTTTCTTTTTGGAGGGCAACTGGGGTTAAGTGACTTGCCCAAAGTCACACGGCTAGTTTTTTGCAGCCCCCACCAGTTTTGGCTCACTGAAAACACCCGAGGACCACCACCCAAGACTACATTCTGGATCCAAGCTGCTCAATGCAAGAGCACTTAGCGTCTGAATGATTGCTTGGCCCCCCTGCAGTCTGTAGGCCGGGAGCTCTGAAGAAGCCAAGTGGAGGCAGCTGCCACCACTTCTGCCACTTCCTTGCCCATAATTCTGGAAACTGCCCCAGCTGCTGCTGATCCACTCTCCTGAAGGCTCCAGCTGTGGCTCATTCTGGTTTCTCTGGCGCCAAGCCATGGTTTCAGGCTGAGCTGGTTTTTGGCTCCCAGCACTGTGATGAGCCCTTCCTGCCAAGCTGCCTTCAGTGGGGGATGTGTTTTTCTCTATTTTTGTGTGAGTTTTGGAGCCCTAAAATTTATTTAGAGTCATCTTTTCTGGGTATTTGAGGTGGCTATGTGGGAGATACGGAATCTTGTTGCTTCTATGCCGCCATCTTAGCTCCACCCCCTGCTCCTCGCAGTACATTTTATTTTTAAACACTGGCCACATATATTCACATATTACAAAAGGATAATATTTCCATTTTTTAAAAAATAGGTACAACAAAACATAAGAAAATTTAATTTTGTAAATTTTAATTAAGATCTTCACAAAAGGGGTGTTGCAAGAATTTTTAATAGGTATGGCTATTCTGGAATACAGTTAGTTATATTGTCCTTACAAAAACAATTTAAAAATATAAAAGAAAATTATGATAGTCTTACCATCTATGTGATAATTAATTTTAACTTTTAATTTTCACATTTCATGTTTCATACACTAAGGAGGGTGATGTATACCATATGTGTTATGAGCACATGTATAGTGATGGAAAGAGGGATAGATTGCTTCTGTGCTGAAATTTTACATGTTAAATTTGGCCTCATTTACACATGATACATTAAATAATTGTACTAAATTCATTGTCAAAAAGATTAAATTCATTGTATTAATAACATTTTATTGCCTTTGGTTTAAATTTTGTTTTCATGGAAAATGCAATAACATATTTATGTGAGTTGCACATAAACTTGTCCAATAATCTAAGCTTTACTTTTAGTTTTCCCTGGAGATTCTTGTTTATCTCCTGGGATATATGTTCCTCAATCAGGAAAACTTCATAATACTCTATTTTATTAGTTGACCAAAGGAAAATTATCCATAAGCACATACAGAAAGCATTTTACATTTTTTCAAGAAGCCTTCTAAGTATTGGTAGAAATACTTTCAAAATATAAGAAACCATTGAAATAAACTAGTTCAAGGGCTGATGATAGAACATTGACTTACAAAGCATCATCAAGAAACATCACATTTCTCTGACAGTGTTTTGTTACATAGCTCTCATATGAACTAACTTTGATAGCAAAGCATAAACACATGGGTGAATGAAGTTCATCTCTCTTACATTGTCCTCAGAGAAGGGACAAAAATGCCACAGCCCAGGATACTGCACACACTAGCTACTAATATTTATCAAGTGTTATGAGGAGGGCCTGTCACTGGGATGTAGCATAAAGGTGAAATGTTATCTTTAAAAATCAAGTAAATGGCAACCACCTGAGATGGCATAGGGCTAGAGAGGGTGAGAGGTGAAAATAGAGGAGGCAGTATTTCACAGATAATCCCTTTTGTCTCCAGGAGAAATGGGTGAAATTATATTAAATTCTCAACTAACAAAAATCATTGCTAATGATAAATTGTTCTATTTCTGTAACATACCATTGACAGTTTTTAGTTCAGGATCTGTTCAAGCTTTCTAGGCTCTGAATGGCTCTGGTGGTCTATCTTTTTATTATTATTTAGGTAATGTAATGGAAGCAACATTGTGATGTGCTGTGCTTAAGACTTCAAAAATCCTCTGTTTAGAAAGTCAAAGGGATAGAAACATTCAAGGGCTTTTTGACTCTATAATTGAGAGGAAAGTATTTTTAAAAGAACTCCATTAATTTATCCTATGTTTTATTCAAACTGTTTAAATTAGCATCACTGATTCATGATAGCCAACTCTGATGAAAAAGGACCCATAAAATTAATGTCAAATCAGTAAGTACTATTTCCTATAACATCACCAATAAGAACAGCAAAAAAAAATGATAATTTGTCAAGAGGCAAAGGTCAAAATCTGAAAATACTAAGTTTGGAACTGAAATATCAACATAATACCCAATTTATAAATATGGTGACTGTGACAAGAGCAATGTTTGACAGGTGGTATATTGCATGGAATCCTATTTCAGTAGTTCCACCATCCTTTCTTCACTCCCACACTGCCAGCGTTTCACGGTTATTAGCTCTAATTGCCATAGAGAGCAGGAATTTTAAAATTAGCAAATATTTCTTACCTCTATGTAATATTAATGGTAACAAAAGATGCCACACTACTAAGATATTTCCTTTTAATATTTCTCTCTAATTATTTCATTGTTTGCCAACTATCAATGTCAAGATAAAACACGTTACCAGCCTTCTGTTTTGGTTGAGTATACATACATACATGTGCAGATACACACATGTATATGTAGATACACACGGGAGTACACACGCAATCTATAATGCAAACGTATGTGTGTGTGCATGTACATATACATAAATATATATTCATACGCACACATGTATTTGCATATACATATATCAATATACCTATACATGCATACATGCATTTCTTATATATTCATTTATGTTATATTAAATATATTTATATATTTTATATATTATATATATTTATATTGATATATTTCTAATTTCTTTCTGTATGTATATGTGTGAGTGTGTGTATGTATATATATTATATATATATAAATATATAAATACATATATATATATATGCATTTCTAATCTGTCCTCAGTATACAAATGCCAAAGACACTATTTGGTTATACTGATTTCTCTAAAGGAAAAAAAAAACCCTACAGATTCCGCAACTGGTTAGAAAAGAACACTGAAATGTAAATTAAAAGAACTACTTTCTAAAGAATTTAAAGGAGAGCAGGAAAAATAGGAAAATGTGTAGCTATGGTGTATGTATGGCATTCAAGAAAGAATAGAAATATCCACCCCACCCGAGTCGAAACAATATTTATTGGCACTAAATTTTCACATAGTAGCAAGGGGCTTAAATTCATCAATGTCTGTTCAATTTATGTAATTCCTTCATTTTTTTTTAAAGCAAAGAAGCACATTTATTCAGTTTCATAGAAAAACAGCAGAGGAAGTATATCTTTAAGTATATGTACCAGTCAATACAGATTGAAGGAGTTCTCCCATTGAAAGAGAGGTAATTCAGTTCACCAAGAGAGATGGTTTCACATGTCATTGAAGGGGAAAATGGCCTGAAGTCTCTAGTGTAGCAAGGTGGCAATACGGCCACAATGGAGCCTTCCAAATCTTCTTATGTTAGCTTCTTTTTAAGAGTCTTTTTTTCCCCAGTGACCTGAAGTCTGGTTGGCATCATTTATTTTTTTCTGTCAAAACTGGAAGCTGAAAGTGTCTGAAGAGACTGAGGAGTCTGAAAAGAGTAAAGAAACTTGATCTCATCTCTCTTGCTATCTCTATCCTGTCCTTCATATAGACACAGGGCATTGATCTTTACCAATGAGGAGGAACATATAGGAATTTACCTTTTTATGCCTCTCTTTTTCCTCTTCTTCCATTACAATCTCTTTGCACCCCTTAATAAGGTCTTTCATTATCTCTTTTGATAATTTATATACACACCCTTCTGTCTATGTATATCCCTTTTAAATTCTCAGTATTGGCAGGTATCATCTTTCCAGATAGGGATGTAAATAGTTTGCTCTTATTGAATAACAAGGTGTGTGTGTGTGTGTGTGTGTGTGTGTGTGTGTGTTTTCCCTTTTTATGTCTTTCTTGAATTTTGTATTTGGAGATCAAATTTTCCATTGAGCTCTGGCTTTTTCATCAGGAAGGTCTGGAAGTTCCTTATTTCATTGAACCTTTCCTTCAGTTTAATTCTATGAATTTTAAACAACATATTCTTGGATTCTGTTTTCCAATACATTAAGATAATCTTTTCTGTTTTAAGAGTCCTTATTATTAATGGTCACAGCTATGATTCTTACTTTTCTTCCATCACATTTTAATATTTTTTCCCCTTTTTTCCTCTATCAACCTTCACAGAGTTTGTTGTAAGGAAAGACAAAATTAGGTTATCCACATTTTAAATTTCTTTCACAAGCTGGGAACATACATTGCATGTGAGTTATAGTCCTGAATTGGCTCAATTTGGGGTTGGAGGTACAGAGTTATATGCCCTTTGAAGAATATGTGTTTCCAATGGGTGCCAATTGACTCCAATTGGTTAACACACTGGGAGGTGGGCTTAATTAAAATGAGGATCTTTGTGAAGTAGGTTGTTTAATCCTGGTCAAGAAGACATCAATGTCCATATCACTTTTCTTGACAATAGAGAGGAATCAACTTTTTTTCCAGACCAGTCAGGGCAACACAATGAGCAGTAATAGACCCATTTAGATTAGATCTTAATGTCTTTCTAAAGAAGAAACTAACTTACTAAGAAAAGGGGGTGGAAGAAGCTCTGAATCTCCAAGACAGTAATTACTAAGAAAAATCATTTTTCACACCCCTCAACCTCTTTTTATTAAATGAAATCAAACTCTTACATGGATCTGCCATGTGAGACATTTGAATTAAAGAAATCAAAGTAGAAATTTTCTTAATGACTCAACAACTTGCCTCCATGCTAATAACATGTGCAAAAAACCAAACCAAAACAAAACCAAACCAAAGGCATTTAGTCCTTTTAATGTTGGATAACTATATAGCTGAAAACATCCAGGGTATTTGTTCCTTATCTATGAAACACCTAAATTCTGAGTCAACATATTTCTTTTTAATATTGTCACTACTGGTCAATTTAGCCTCTGCTAAACTCAGAAAGAGAGCTGAAAGAGAAACTGATCACAATTGAAAATCTATAAATTATGCATTCTCTTCCCATGCCCTCACCTATCTTTTCTTAACCAAGGCCACAATTCTATTTCTACTTATACTTCCTTTATTTTCTTTTTAGCCCTCCACCTTTATGAACAACCTTATAAAGCTGAATTTTGTTTTGTTTGGGACTTTTCCCATCTGAACTTTATTATACCTCTTACACTTGGTCTCTCCATTTTCACTTCCTCATCTGTTTCCCTGTTAAGAGTGTTTAAGCACCAGACCCTTAGGGTATATGTTCATGCATGCATGTGTGTGTACACGCATGTGCATTTACTTTATTCAATTCAGATGAATGAATTGAAATATCCATTTCATCCATTCCTTCTTTTGTATTTAATTTCTTCTCACACACGTGATTTGTTAAAAATAGTTAAATTCCTCCCTTTAATTCCCCATTTCTTTCACAGGTATTCATTTCCCACTTCATTTTATTTCCTCTCTTAAAACAATAGAATTGAGAAAATCCACACACACACACACAAGTCATGAATTTGTCTCTCTTTATTTCCTCTGTGACCCTTGAAGATAGTGGGATTCTGAAAGCATACTTGTTTCATCTCCACATATGAGTATGTCAGCACTTCACTAATTGCCTAAAGCTAGTTGCTCAAATATACTAACGTATTCCCTGTTAAATATATCATCTATGAAAAAACAGAAATGAATGGAATGAGATGGCCAAAAATTGCATTGTATTGTTTTCTCTGACTATCTGATACACTGTAAAGGATTTAATTCAATAGCCAATGCAGATGTTCATGTCACTGAAATCAACGCTCCACTAATGGAGCTGATAGACATTCTTTTTTCAGTGAATCAAACTTTGGCCTCAAGAAGTGATTTCAAATTGTATTGCATAGAATTATTTATCTCCTCATCCTTTGGAATCCAGGAGTCTTACTATCTTTTCAGCCAGAGAACAAATTGTAACTTCTTTTTATCTTCTTCCACCTGTGCTTATAGGATCATAGATTTAGAACCAAAATAGGAAGAGAAAAAGGGAGAGAGAGAGG
>JAQQSW010021936.1:0-10561 GCA_028646575.1 Pseudocheirus occidentalis
TTAAATGGAGACTGAAGCAATACTTGCTATTGTTCTTTTCCATGTTTGGTTTTGTTTCTGTTGTGTCTTTTTTTCCCCATTGGTCACTCCATTGGTTACAATGATTCTATACAACCAGCCTACTGTATGATATGAAAGTGTTTGCTGATCCTATACATGGTTGTATGTCACCATGGGGAGTGGGAGAGAAGGGAGGGGAGAAAATCTGAAACTCACCTGATTGTGGAACTGAATCTTGTAAACTAAAAGTAAATTTAAAAAGTCAACAAATTTTAAAAAAAGAAAATCAATTAGAGAAACAGAGGAAAATTGGGAAGAGAAATGAGAGTATTGCAAGGAAATTATGAAAAAGGAGTCAATAGCTTGCTAAAAGATAAGGAAAAAAATAAAATAACACCTTAAAAATAGACTAACTCAAATGGCAAAAGAGCTCCCTCCCCCCCCCCAAAAAAGAGAAGAACGGCTTAAAAAGAAAAAAAATGTCCAGATGGAAAAGAAAGTTCAAAAGCTCACCGAAGAAAGTAATTCCTTCAAAATTAGAGTGGAACAAATGGAAGCTAATGACTTTATGAAAAATCAAGATATTATAAAACTGATCCAAACAAATGAAAAAATAGAAAGCAATGTGAAGTATCTCATTGGAAAAACCACTGAAATGGAAAAAATAGATCCAGGAGAGATAATTGAAAAAAATTATTGGACTAACTGAAAGCCATGATTTTTAAAAAGTGCCTAGACATCATTTTTCAAGATATTCTCGAGGAAAAATGCCCTGATACTCTAGAACCAGAGGAAAAATTTGACTTTCAAATACAAGAATCAAGAGGAGCATGAAGAGGTAAACAGGAAAGGGAAATCATAAATGTCTCTGTGTGTATACATGTATACTTAGACAGAGGGCACAGGATGAGTTGAATATGAAGGGATTATATATAAAAAATAAAATTAAGAAGTGAGAGAAGATTACATTGGAAGAAGGAGGAAGGGAGCGATAGAATAGGGTAAATTATCTCACATAAAAGAGACAAGAGAAAGCTATTACATTAGTGGGAAAGAGGAGGGAGGTAAAAATGAATGAGTAAAACTTACTCTCATTGGATTTGGATTAAGGAGAGAATATCATGCACACTCAATTGGATATCTTACCCTACAGGAAAGTGGGGGGGGAGGGAATAAAAGGGAGGATGATAGAAGGGATGGCAGACTGGAGGAGGGGGTAGTTGTAAGCACAGCCTTTGAAAAGGAACAGGGTCAAAGGAGAAAGTAGAATAAATGGGGGAGGAATAGGATGGAGGGAAATATAATTAGCCTTTCTCAACATGATTCCTATAGAAATGTTTTGCATAACTACACATGTGTAACCTATATTGAATTTCTTGTCCTCTCCAGTGGGGGTGGGTGAGGAGGGAAGAAGGGAAAGAATCAGGAACTCAAAATTTTAAAAACAAATGTTAAGAATTATGATTACATGCAACTAGGAAGCAAGATATGCAGGCAATGGGGTATAGAAATCCATCTCGTCCTGTAAGAAAGTAAAGGGGAAGGAGGTACAGTGAGAGATGGGGGGATATATGAGAAGGCAGAGTGCAGGAAGGAGCAATCAGTATGCTTGCCATTCTGGGGTATGGGAGAGATGGGTAAAAAATTTGGAACTCCAAATCTTATAGAGATGAATTATGAAAACTAAAAATAAATAAATTCCAGAACAAAAAAAAAAGAAAAAAAATGAAGTGCAGGCAAGGCTTAGGGAGATACAAGATTCTTGGCTCAATAAGAAGGAAGATGAAATTCATTTTATGATAATAGTAATAATCCAAAGCACTTTTCTGATACCTTGAATATTATTTATGGGCCAAAGACTTAAGGTAAATCTCAACTATGCAATGCTGATGGAGCCACATTGATTAATGAAAAGAATATGATACTAGAGTGATGGGCTGAACATTTCTATAGTGTTCTCAATAGGTCATCATCAATCAATGATGAGGCCATTGACTCTTTATGTCAGGTTTAAGTCAATCCCTCCCTAACTGAAGCTCCAACTAAAGAAGAGATTTTGAATGTCACTAGGCTCCTTTTGTGTGGCAAAACACATAGTGCTGATCCTATTCCAGCTGAGATTTACAAGGCTGGGGATCCACCAGTCATAGAAAAGCTGACTGAAATTTTCTGTGTTATATGGTAAGAAGAGGTTATCCCCCAAAAGTTCAATTATGTTTCCATTGTCCATCTCTATACAGTTAAAGGAAATAGATTGTCCTGTGACCATCATGGGGAGTGGGGATGGGAGAGGTTCTTTCTTAGTCATTGCTGCCAAGATTCTTGCCAGAGGTTGATCCTTGACCTGGAAGATGATCATCTACCTGAGAGTCAGTGTGATTTCAGAAAGGGCCAAGAAACAGTTGATATGGTGTTTGATTCCTGATAACTCCAGGAGAATTGCCAGGAGCTGAAAAGAGGTCTGTACACTTTTGTAGATCTGACCAAGGCTTTTCATGTTGTTAGTCATGAAGGCTTATGGAAAATTATGTCAAAGGTTGCCTGGAAATGTTCATCAGCATTGTACATCAATTTCATGAAGGCATGCTTTCCAGACTTCTGTATAATGAACAATGCTCTTGTGCTTTCCCAGTCATCAGTTGAGTGAAACAAAGCTGTGTGCTTGCTCCCATGTTTTTTAGCATGATGTTTTCAGCCATATTGTCAAATGCTTACAATGAGGATGAACACAGTATCAAGGTGAGCTACCGCATTGATGGAAAATTCTTCAACTTGAAAACGCTACAAACTAAGACCAAAGAGGAAACACTGTTGGTGCATGACTTTGCAGATGATTGTGCACTCAGTGCAGCCTTTGAAGCTGAGATGCAACAAAGTATGTATCAGTTCACTGCTGCTTGTGCTAATTTTGGCCTAACAATTCACATCAAGAAAACACAGATGCTCCATCAACTACTCCCACACAATACATAATGGAACCATCAGTTACAACAAATGGAGAGGTTTTGGATGCTGTGGATAATTTCACTTACCTTTGTAGTATATTTTCCAGGGATGTGCACATTGATAATGAGGTTGATACAGGCATTGCCAGAGCTATCTCAGTGCTTGGGAGGTTCCAAAGGAAAGTATGGGAGAGAAGAGGTATTAGACTGACTACCGAATGGATGGCCTCCAAAGTCATTGCACTGACATCATTACAATATGCCTGTGAAACCTGGAGAGTATTCCAGTGACATGACAGGGGCCTGGGTTTCTCACTCAAGTTACATCTTGGTCACCACTTATCATGAAGGAAGTTAGTAAAGACAGAGGCAAAAAGAACATATTGATTCATTAGCAATACTGGTAAATGACAAATCAATCAGGTCCAAGACTTCCTAGGTAGGTAAAAGGACATGATTTAGGAGTTTACAGATCTTTCTCTTAATCAGTAATGAGGAAAAATTCAGTTTAAACAAGCTTGAGTAACATTGGGGTTCTCTATTCTGACTTGCTAGAGTTTTACAAATTTTGTGATTATCTCCAGAACATCCTGAAGCCTATTATAAACATCCCAGAACATTATGTGGTTATTATAAGAAATTTTACAAGACACACAGAAAATCTCTTGGTCAGCACCTTATTACCCATTTCTCAAAATTGTCTCCCCATCATAATTGCCCATATTCCATATACTACCATGGGAGCTTATTTAACTATATAGTTTCATAGGATACATTTCTGCCTTTGAATTATTTGGTGTCATATGCCCAATAGTCAACTTTTTGAGTTAAAAGTAATAAGAATTATATCAATTTTATTAGTACAGCTTAAAACTGTTTTCCAGAAAAATTGTGCCAATTGCTAATGCCACCAACACTGTCTTTCTTTCCATATCCCTTTCAACATTTGCTATTGTAATAGGAATGCACACACTTGTTTTACTTTTTTAAAAAAATTCTTATCGTTAGTGATGCAAAAAAAGCTTTTCCCAGTTGGTTATTGCTATTGCAAAAATGTTGAGTAATGGAATTTTAAAATATCTTATCAATAGGAATATGCGAAATTCAACAGCAGTAACTAAAATATGTTCAAAATTTAATCAAATTACTTAAATTCATATTTTGCTTTATTTTATTTTCAGAAAGTGTGAGAAAGTTGGAGGCAGGGGGAATGCCAAAATCTCTCTATATAAGAATCCTGTGTCCTTTGCTTTGGAAGACATATCTGGCTAGGTCACCTTTCCAGGACAGGTATAAAACAGCAAGAAACCTACCTTACTGAACCTCTATGGAGTAGGAATAGTAACAGATAAGGCCTGGTTATCTATCTATAATACCACCTAGCTAGCCCATATTACGCTTTTGGTGATAATAAAATTCCATCATACTTGAGCTGATTGAAGAATAACAGCCTCTACTTTCTGTTTGGAATAAGGCAGTACCATCTATATTTTAGAGGATTAGCACTAAAAATGATGTTTTTACATACACAGATTCCCATAAATCTCATTATGAAACTTTCTCCCCAGAGGTTGTATATTGTATAATAAAATCACCCATTTTCTGTTTGGACTTAATATTGATTTCAGAAAATATTCATAGAGGGTAATGTGTGTCAAACAGAATGTGCCCTCAGTAAAGTGAACTAATGACTGGGAAACCCATTGCATGATACCTGAGGAGGGCTATTAGCAGTGCTGGAAGCTGAGGATGATGAAAAATTAAATGACTGTCGCTTACAGGTGCAATTTATTATAGAAATTAAAATAAATTTGAACAGTGACTGGGATGTCATCTATCAGCTCTGAAAGGATTTGTTTTCGATGATTTATTTTGCAGTTGAGAAGTGCCAAGATGCCTTTCCAGGAAAAAAAAATCCAGTAGGTTCCGTCTCTAATTGCTTGTGACCTCATTTGCTCTCAGGAGCCAGGATTTCAGCTGCCCTGGGGTAAGTTGGGGTGGGGGTGAGAAAGTAGGAGTGGGAAAGAGAGAGAATACATATCCCCACAGTGAATAACTTAGTCTACAGCAAGGGATTTTGGGAGTGCCCAGAAATTTCTATAGAAGATGCAAACCAACCAATAATGCTAAGAGCAATAAGTATTTTTAATTAGAACATATTTTGCTTCAGATAATGAATATATTATTTATTTCAGAGAAGAAGATGAGGAATAGGGGAAGAGAGGTGAGGAAAATGGATTCTGCTGGCATTACAGACACTCAGCAATGCAACCGGGTTTTTGAATATGCATGACCCAGGACCTAGGTGCTATGATCTTTAGACTGGACGAGAGGAAGAAGATAAGAAGTCTGGTGCTAGGCATTTTTGTGCCATGCACCCAGGTTATAGCAGGCTGTCAGTCATCTCTCCAATTGTTCAGTGTAGGATACCTGGATTATTTTACACTTCAGAGTCATAGGAAGATGGGGAAGATGGAGAACTCCCTGTCTTGGAGCATACTTAATTGCCATTCTTAGCAACCATATGGAAGCTTTGAATGAGCCTGCTTCCTGTTCTGTATACCTCCTCAATGATTAACTTGTATCATGTGATAGCAGAATCGATATTTCACTACTAAGACAAAAGAGAAGACAAAAAGGTTTGCAGTGAGAGACGACAAGTTCCATCATCAACTGCTGAGTCGAGCCTCAGTGGTAAATATACAAAATATACAAAAAATGGCAGATATACAAAAAATCACTTTGCTTTCTTCCTTTCATCTGAATCACTAAGGATTGCTTTGACCTGTGTCAGGTAAGCTAGTTGGAGACAGGGCAAATGATGTAGGAAAGTAAGATATCTCATTTGGGTGCTTTTGATTGGTTTCCCAAACATGATGTCATAATGACAGTAGGGTGCAAAATATACAGACTGTGTATGGATCCAAGTTCCCCAAAGGAAGAATTCAGGAAAAGGAGAATCCAAGAGAAAAGGCATAGCAAAGGTACTAGGAAGAATAATCATCATCCTGACATTAAAAGCCCTAATTATTAGACTCCTTTCTACCTTCCATAATTTCCCATCATTCCATTATATGAGTTCTGCAATATGGACAATAAGTTATAATTCACATTCTTGTAGTACATATTTTTGCTTAACTGTTTCTAAGATTTTGTTTTTTTCTACTGCCTATAATGCCTTACCTCGCATCTTTATGTATCCTTTTAGGTTTAAAAATCAGTCCTCATAGAGTCAACCTTGACTATCCTGGTCAGAAGAAACTTTGTTGTGAACCATTACAATATTTTCTACAGCCACTAATATTTTTTAAAATATTAAAATTGAGATAACATCTAGAAACTACCTATTCTTCCCTTATGCAAAACTAGAATAGTAACAACAAACAGAAAAAAATAAAAGTAGTTTTCCTGAAAGTAAGTCAGCAAAGTATTTATTTAGTGCCAGCTTTGTTCCAGTCACTGTTTTAAGTTTTAGGGATACAAAGAAAGGCAAAAGACAATCCCTATCCTCAAGGAGATCAAAATATAATAGAGGAGACAATATGCAAATGCCTATATGCAAGCAATCTATATACAGGAGGAAACAAAAATAAACAACAGAAAGTAAACATTATAATTAAGAGATATTAGGAAAAGACTCCTGTAGAAGATGGAATTTTAACTGGAACTTGAAGGAAACCAGAGAAGGCAGAAGTGGCGATTAGAAAAGAGAACATTCTAGGTATGGGAACAACCAGAGAAAGCACCCAAAGAGTTGGGACATGGAGTCTCTTCCTGGAGGAACTGCAAACAGGACAATGCTAATAAAATACAAAACATTTGGCACAGAGTAAGATAAAAGATGACAGGAAAGATGGTGGTGAAGGAGCTAGGATATAAAAGACTTTAAATATCGAACATATTATTTTATATTTGGTATTAGGAAACCAGTGGAGCTTCTTAAGTATGGAAATGTGCTATGCAATTCAATATTTCTATCAGTTCCTTCAAATTCATCACCCTATCAGCGAAGGGGGTTAATGCCAGGAATTAAAACAGTAATTTTATTCACTCCTATTACACTCGTTAATTCATTTGCTTTTTGATTCATTCAGTGATCATTTCTTGAGCTTATTTAGTAATAGCTTTACACCTCAGATAACATTGCTGTCACTACCATTGTGCTAGTTATTTGGAGGTTGTGTGTGTGTGTGTGTGTATGCACCATTTCACTTCTAAAATTATAAGAACCTAAAAAGAAGGGATTTTGTCTACCTCTCTGCAAATCTCCTTAGTATTTGTCCTTCTGCCTCATGAGGAATAGGCATTCAATAATACTCACTGAATACAAAGGAGAATGAGTGAATAATTGCTGCAGGAATATTTTCAGAGCCTACAGGAGAATGATAAAATTGGAATTCTAGCAGTAGCCGTACCTTTCTGGTGGCAGTATTGGGATGAGGGGAACAGAAGTTGAGGTAACAAGTAGAAATATTCTGAGTTATATAATTCAAGAGGAATATCTATAAATAAAATTCCAGGCCTCTTGCAGGAGAACTGTTTTTAGCTCTGCATCATTAGACATGTAGGAATAAAAGGAGGTAGGGTTGGAAGGCATGTGTGCGTGTGTGTATACCTACACACACACACACGCACACACACAAGTCACTTGGACAACAAGGAGATCAAATCAGTCAACTGTTAAAAGAAATTAATTCAGGCTATTCTCTGGAAAGGCAAATACTGAACTGAAACAACTATTTTTGCAAAATAATGAAAGATAGGACTCATTGGAAAATAATCTGATGCTGGGGAAAATTGAAGGAGAAAGGAAAAAGGGACAACAAAGGATGGGATTGATAAATAGTATCATGGAAACAATGAACATCGACTTGGACAGACTTTAAGAGATAGTGAAGGATAGAAGGTCCTGCAGCAACAATTGATGGGGTCACAAAGGGTTGGACACAACTGAATGATTGAATAACAACAGCAAATACACACACACATATACATGCACATATATATGTACATATGTGTGTGTGTTCATATATATACATATATTCATACATATACATATATCTTCAATTTCTGTACAAATTGGTTTCTGCATCTTTTTCATTAAAATGTGAATATTTCAAAAACATTTCATCAGTTTAAAGCTCTTCTATATATATTATAATGAAAGGAAAAAGAAATGTACATTTTTCCATAACCAGGAAATCAATGATTATCTCTCTCTGATCACAATTTCTTTTAATTCTTGACAATCTTGAATATCAGTCTCTTAAAGTCAGCAGACAGCCCATCAATTTTTCTATTGAATTCCATTCAATTTTAGTAGTAGCCAATTAAGTCCCAATTAAAAACAGTTTCTCCTTCTTAATTTAATTATTCCTCATCTCTATCAATAGCTTTCATTAATTTCAATTACTTTCAATAAACTTTCAATTAAATCCTTTTATCACTAATTATTTTCCATAAATTTTAATCAGCTTCCATTGAATGCATTAGATGGCCCTGAAACCGATACTGTATACATGATGTCAGGGTATCTTTTCTGACTTGGGGGAACAGTTATTTGGACTAATTTATACTTTTTAAATCAATTTGGCACATTACAGGGCAAAAGAGAAGAGCAAAAGTCAATACTGCCAGGGGAAAGCCACTGCTAGGTCTGCAGTTGCTTAAATAGAATCAACAAGGCCTGTTTTCTTTTTGTTGTTGTTGTTGTTGTTTAACAATTTGTATATTGTTCTACCATAACAGAAATGGTGCTATTAAATATGTGGAATCAATAAATATGGAAACTTGCCACATTTGATAATGGACTGAGCGTGCTTTTCTAATTATTAAATTAATTATGAAACATCTTAATATTTTTCTCCATTCTTCCTTCTGTTTACTACTTGATTAAAATTAGTCTAGATAAATTTGCAGAAAAGACATAAAAATCCAAGATTCTGCCCCACCGAGGTGAAATCAAACAGAAGCAAAAGTAAAAAAATCTTATTTTCCTTGTGGTAGTAGGGTCTTATGAATATGCTGGTACAGAACCCTTTCTGGTTTTTTGAAACATAATATCTATACTACATGAAAAAAATATTTCTAAGATGTCAATGAGAAGATAGTCCAGACTCAGACTTAGATAGACCAGGAAAAGCCATCCCTTAGCTTGATCTTTGACCCAATCCTTCAATGATTAAGTATGGGGTGGAGGCATTTATTTAAAAAAAAAAGAATCATAGAATTATGATACAACTGCAAGAAGTATCAGAGAGCAAAATACCTGAGAATTAATCTTCTATAGCTATGGACTCCAAACTTTTTGATCATCTCCTTAAAAAAAGTTACTGACTACATGTCTCTCATAGCAATAACTGCTTATGTTATACAACTTATAAATATGAATTTTAAATATCTACAAAAAGAAAAAAACTGATTTAAGAGTTAATAAGGAGGCACTAATGTTTACTGAGAAGAAGGAAACATGGTCAGAACTATATGATTTAGAAAAATCATTTTCGTAGCTGGGTAGAGCATGGATTGGAATGAGTAGAATGCTATTTAAATAATCTAGGTAAAATTGATGATGGATTCAAAGATGGAGGGAGAGAGAGAAAAAAATTGAATTTAAAATTTTAGGAAAGTGAATGTTGAAAGTGATCTTTACATGTAAGTAGAAAAAAATAAGATTAAGTGAAAAAAAGAAACTAAAATTTAAAATGTGCAATTGAAAAGAAGGGGATGTTACATGAGACTTGTTGCAGAATGTGAATTGTCAGAATTTGGGAATTCATTGGATGTATAGATGAAGGAAAATGAGAAGTTCAGAATCATACCATGGCTGTAAGCCTGAGTGACTTAAACTATGTTTGTGTTTTCCACAGAAAGAGCAGTGTTTGGAAGTTGGTAAACTTTTAGAAGGAAGGTAATGAGTTTAGATTTGAGAATGTGGAGTTTGAGATATTAATGGGATATAAAGTTCATAACAGACTGTTAGTGATGTAAAATCTGGAGAGATATTAAGATTAGATATATTAATCAATAAATATAGAATGGGGTATTTCTTAAAGGTTTTGACGCTGTGATATTGTATAGAAATACTGTGGAGACAAATATAAACAAACAAGACAGCTTCTGTCTAGAGAGAGTGTGCATTTATTTTTATTATATTTTTTTGTTTGTTTGAGGTTTTTTGGAGGAAGGCAGGGCAATTGGGGTTAAGTGACTTGCCCAAGGTCACAGAGTATTTTTATTATTTTTTTGCATGGGAAGCTATATTGAAAGACAGTCATCAATTTTTTTATACAAAAAGCTCATGGACCGCAGGTTTAAAACCCATTGCCCTAAAGTTTTATCAAGCCCAAAAAATAGCCTAAAATTCAAGTGTATTCTTTTCCACACCAGTATATTCAACAGACATATAGGCTTAGGTCTGAGGCTGACCTCCATTCTTTTTTTTTTAATTTTAGTTTCTTTTTTTCACTTAATAGTATTTTTTGTACTTATGTGTAAAGATCACTTTGAATATTCTCTTTCCTAAGATTTTAAATGCAATTTTTTTTCTCTCTCTCCCTCCCTCTCATTTTCCCTTCTCCAAGATACCGAATAATCTGATATAGTCTATACATGTA
>JAQQSW010021937.1:0-10561 GCA_028646575.1 Pseudocheirus occidentalis
TAGGGAAGGAATGACATAAACTCTAAACTGGGTATCTTGCCACACAGGAGAGTAGGGGAGATGGGGATGAGAAGTGGGATGATGGAGGGAAGGGCAAAGTGGAGGGGAGGGTTGCTGGAAGTACACACTTTTGTAAAGAGACAGGGGCAGGGTAGAAAACAGAACAAAGGTGGGGGTGGGATAGGAAGCAGGAACATATAATCAGTCTCTCACAGTATGTCCACTGTGGAGATGTTCTGTGTAATTACACATGTACAGCCTGTATTCAATTGCTTGTCCTTCCAGTGGGGGTGGGTGATTAGGGAGGAAGGGAAAGAATATGGAATTTAAAGTTGTATAATCAAATGTGAAGGGCTCAGCTGCTGAGTAATGTGCCCCATCTCATCTAGCAGCAGCTACCCCAATGGCCAAGAGACTCAGTCTCTCCTCGTAGCATCAGGTCAGTGTCTGAGGGATCTGCCCACCCCAGCCCAGAAGCAGTTGTGCCCAACAATTGAACACTTCATCTAATCTAGCCTAGCAACCTGGTAAGGAAACAGCTCCATAGGATTTGAAGAGGAATTTTTATATCCATCAGGATGTCATGCCCTGAAAAACTCCAGTGCTGGTGTCATGCTCTACATGTAGCAAATGCTTTGAGGATCCTACAGAGAGAGAGAAAGTATGTTGATAATCAGTCCCTAAGTTGTGACATGCCTTGGGTATGTGTTTCCCTACCACTGTATAGTAAGTTTGTATCCACTTCTCCTAACTAACTCTCCTAATCTACACATGTACCTGCACTTCTCCCCCATGGATGCTATATATTTGACGGAAAATGTGCCCCAAATTTGGGAGAACTTCCTAATTACTCTTCCTTGTATACCATTTGGTTAAATATCTTTGCTAAAAACTGAGACTATTAGATGACTTTGAAAGGGAAGCGCGCCAGTGGAAGTTCATGTTTAGAGGATTTCCACGTCTGGGGTTACTACTAGAAATAGAAACCATTGCAGCCTCTCTTTTGATGATGTAACCTGCAGGTAATGTGTAGATTAGGAGAGTTAGTTCATAGAGAGTATTTGAGTCTCCAAAAGGAGTCCTTCATTTTACCAAACAGTTTAGGTAGATGTGTCATAAATCCCTATCAGCCTTTTCCCACAATTCTGAATGGGGACGACAGAATCTTAAATATATCTGTGTGGCAATGTCATGTCATATGCAGGCACATTATGTGATGTTACACACATTATTGTGTAACATTGTGGGCATTCTTGTTTAGCCGTTGTTTAGCCAAGCCACCACACCCTGGGAATTAGGTCTGTGAGCATTCAGGTCAGGGGCCGCCCATTATGGGGAAGCTTCTTTGAATCCCATCCCTTCTCTGTTAATGTTCTACATCTCCTCAGAAGTTTTACTTATTTATGTATTTATTTGCATGAATATGTATTTATTACATATTTATTCAGCTATGTGCACGCTATATTCCATGGAAACTTATTAAGGTCTTGGATTGATTCTTTTTTTTTTTTTTTGTCTTTCTGTCTCTGTACTAGCATATTGCCTTGGACTAGTAGGACCTTAAGAAATCTTTGTTGAAATTAATTGATACTGTCTCATTGATACATACATTGATGTATACCTATGTAGATATTTGTTTTAGGGTATTTACATAATTCTTTAGTATTGGATTATTTTATAGTAAGTGGTAATTGGGGTTATTGTTACCGTTTAATCATGTCCAACTCTCCATGACCCCATTTTGGGGTTTTCTTGGAAAAGATACTGGAGTGGTTTGCCATTTCCTTCTTCAGAAAATGTTTTCATATGAGGAACTGAGACAAACAGGGTTCAATGATTTTCCCAGGGTCACACAACTAGTAACAGTCTGAGGTCAAATTTGAACTCAGGACTTCCTGACCCCAGCCCTGGCTCTCTATCCATCCCACCACTAGGTGGTGAGATGGTACAGTGGAGAACGGGGCTTGGACTCATCTTTCTGAGAACTGGCAAATCACTTCACTATCTTTGCCAATAAAACACCAGATGGCGGTATGGAGCAGAGATGACTGAGAAAGAACAGA
Source organism: Pseudocheirus occidentalis (assembly GCA_028646575.1). Classification (NCBI taxonomy): domain Eukaryota; kingdom Metazoa; phylum Chordata; class Mammalia; order Diprotodontia; family Pseudocheiridae; genus Pseudocheirus; species Pseudocheirus occidentalis. Next base: position 2,064 of record JAQQSW010021937.1, read on the forward strand.
ACAACAAATCAGGACTAGCCCTGTGCAAAATCGTTAAGTAGGCAGTGGTACCAGTCTCCTACTTCTGTATCTTTTCTTTCCTTCTGGGCTGGTGCCTTAAGGTATCCAAGGCTTTCCTTTCCCTTATCAAAATCAGCGTTCAGGAAATAATCTGATAGCAGTCAAACATAACTTAGATTCAAATCAGTCTGTAATCTTTCAAAGGGGTATCTCTATTGTAAACCTTATTTTATGTATTTATTTATTTTTACTGTGGAAGCTATCTTTCAGAAGTAGAAGGTCAGGTATTAGCGAGTTACTTTGTGTCAGGAACTACTTACCAGCCCTACTTAATGACTACTGAGCTTCATTATTCATCCTGACCTACATTCAATATATACGAGAAAGACGCAGATAGAGCTGGAATAAAGTACCATAGACCATTAGAAACAGATGCTTTGTTTTATGTCATGCATTATTATGTTGTCTTTTCATATAATGCTTTCAACTTCAGTCACACAACAAAAATGTACCCTTTTCTCCTTGAGAAAAAGAGTAGAACTTTATAGCCCATCACTTTCTATCTATGTCAGTTCTCACTAAGTGCTTCAGATGCCAAAATATTAGAAGGTGGCAGATCCCCAGGTACAATCCATGGTAAAAAAAACACATACACACATGCACACATACTTTTTAATATTGTTTGTAACTTGTCATATAATTTCACATTCTAGTATATCTCTCACTAGCAGCTCATCTGTATTATTTAAATTCAAAACAATACTATCTGATTTAAATATTACATTGAAAAGTAATATTGGAGTACCATAGAATATACATCTTTTTTTGGTGGCTTACTTTCTTCATTTATAAACAAAACAAAATTTTGAACAAAGTATTATATGTTTATATTATTTTGAACAAAATAACCAACATAGGTATCATTGAAGTTTCTTTAAAACTGTGTTTTATAAAGTACTTTTAAGTCTCATAGGTAATATATATAAATAATGATCTGAAAAATATGTTAAGACAATCATTAGAGGATGTTATTTTCCTCAAGATATATTTAGCATAGATATATTCACAAGGAAGTGTAAGTTTCCTTATATGGCAAAGATCTCTTATAAAATGAAAATTCTAGCTGTGAATTTTTGAGGAGTTGAAGAAACCTCAGAGATGGTATATGGAAATCAGGTTTAATCACTTGTAAACTATTATGTGATCATACATTTGGAACCAGAAAGGACGTAGAAGGAAAAGTTATCAAGTTCAGCAGGAACGTAGATGAATAGTTACATGACTGATGCAGGCTTACATAATTAATAAATGTCCGAGGTGGGATATAAATTCAGATCTTTCTGGTTCCGGGTCAGGTTCCATCTGTTATGCCATATAAACTATTGTTATTTTAAACAATTGAAAAATCTCCATTGTGTAAAGTTCCTTCCCGTTCTTTCTTTGCTGTTATAATGCAGTCAACTTCTCTTGGTTTCTAGATCTTCCATCACCATGCTCTCCCTGCAGCCTCCTTCTCATTCCTTCCACTTTGCTTTTTGATAGTACTTCTTGACCTTTTGTCCCTCACCCTCCATGTCAGCTAATGTAAAGTAGAAAGTTGGGGTGGCTGGGTGGTGCAGTGAATAGAGCATCAGCCCTGAAGTCAGGAGGACCTGAGTTCAAATTCGACCCCAGACATTTAACTTACTAGCTGTGTGACCTTGGGCAAGTCACTCAACCCCAACTGCCCTCCACAAAGCAAAAAAAAAAAAAAGTTGGCAGTTGTAATTCTTATCCAGAAATTCCACTTAAAATCATATATCCATTTCCAAATCTATACCCTAAAATTGGGACCCACATACCATTTCACAATATATATGATCTACTTCTAAAATAAACCTTTTTGTGCTTCAACCAAACTGGAACACTCTCTTTTCCCCAACCATGACACATGTCCTGTGTGCATTTGCTGAAGTTGCACTCTTTGCCTGAAATGTCTTTCCTTGTCATCTTTATCTGTTGAATTGTAAACCTTCCCTTAAAGCCCTACTCAATATTAAAAAAAAAAAAGAGAAGGCAGAAAAAAATTTAAAAAATAAAGTAAAAAAGAGAAGGCAGTTCCTGGCTGAGCTCCTCCTGGCTATATCTGTTAAGATGACAAGAGGTGATGCCGTGAAGGAAAGGGGGGGTGGAGCAACAAGATCTGTCCCTGTCATCAGATTATGGTGATCTAGTCCATTTGATTTCTAGTGCCAGCAGACAATCGGTGAGTCTGTGCCAGGGCCTCTGGATGCCTTTGTCTCCATCTTTGTCTTTGGTTTCAGTGGTGGCTAATGTTGAATGGTGACAAGGACAATATCTGTTAGAGAGCAATTATCATTGCAGAAGTATTGGGTCAGATTTGCATCAAATAACGTGTTCTCTTGGGAGAGGGCTCACTATAAAGACCAAGCTGTACTATTTGACCAAGACACTGTGCAATGCAGAGGTAAAATGTCAAGTGGCTAATTAGTGACCACTACTGTGGTCACTGTGTCCCAGTGGGATTGAATATTGCCCTCCCAGCTGACTCTGCTAGTAGAAATAAATCACCCACTGAGCTCTGCTCTGCGGATTCTATAATGTGAGCTGTATTTCTGTTATGATTGTTGTGGCTTTCTTTAAGTAAGAATAAATCACCTGTCTGTAGCAATTCATAATTATGTAGTGATGACCCCTTTTTGAGGACACTCTGGAGTAGAGCCAAAGTAGAATTTTCCCCACTGTAGGCAAGTTGGGGATGATGAGCCAGTGGACATGAAAATGGGAGCCTAATCCCCTTAATCAGAGATCAGGCTCCCCTAGAAACGAACCTTGTTAAGTCACATGATGTGAGAACTCAGCTGAACAGCTACCCATACTCTCTATTCTAGACCTTTTATAGCTTCTTTTATTTTTATTTCTAACCACATCATTCATAGTAGCTGACTTCCAAATTCTCTTCTTTGTTTAATGAGGGAAAATGTTGTCTTTGAGTGTCCTACATAGTCAAACATAGAGGATCCTGTAGCTTTGGTTTATGAAATATGTTATAAAAATGTAGTACATATGTATATATATATATAATATCTATATCTACATTTACATCATCTACAGCTACATCTGTCTATCTGTCTGTCTATCTATCTATCTATCTAATTTCAATTCTATGGTTTATTATGACACCATTCTTCTTTCTGTTGAATAGGCCATGCTGATTTTTCTTAATTCAGCATTTTGGAGGATATTATGACTGTAGGATATTATTTTATCTTCAGGGTTGAATGATAGGAAAGCATTATATGAATGTATTTGTGAGGACTCTCAAAATGTTTCAGTGGTGTTCGGACATATTCAGAAGGATGGGGCAAACAGTTGTTTCTTTAACAAAGAAGAAAAACTCCATGAGTAAAGCAGAAGCAGGCTATACAATTCTGGGAGAGCTCCACTGACAACAATCCTCTTACACTGATCAAGAACCAATTAATGGAGAAGCAGGAGCTGATTTGAAGTTTGGAATGGGACAGGACAAAACTGGCAGACAAAAATACAAAATCAGTAAGAGAATCTCTGAGGCACCACGGATGAATTCAAGTTACCTTTTTGGGACAGGCAAACTACAGGTCCAGAGCTGTTTAAGAACCTGCCTCTGTGAGTGCACAGTCAAGCTGGAGCAGCTGGAGGCTGCTTCTCCACTCCTCCTTGTTTGGTGGTCCAGGAGTCTCTGAGTTAAGGCTCTCACCAGACCTTAGTGAGGCTGATCTGAGCTCCTGTGACTGCTGTTTGGTATTACTCGAGGACTCCAGAGCAGGGTAGCACGAGCAAAGTTAATGCTGGATTATGGCTCTAAGGCATAATTCAATACAAATTAATCATACTAAAGGCCACCATGCACAGAGCCTTCTGCCAGGTGCTAGGAGAGATAAAAGCTTTAGGTAAAGTAATGTCTTTACCCTCATGGAGCTTATGGTTTAGTTCACCAATAATTATCTCCCTCACATTCACCTGAGGAATGTACTGCTCTGTTAAACTTTCACACAACTTTGGTTTGAATTTAAATATATGTCAACAGCCATTCATACCTTAATCATACATCCTTTTCAGTGGTCATTTGCATTAGATAGCCTGTGTATACAGTAGTAATCAAATCATGACATTTTTTCCTTTAAGACACCAGTTTTATCCAAGTACCTTCCCCCACAAAAGTTAGTTTGATATAAAAGTCTGTTACAAATGTGATTGTGTTCTATTTGGGTGTGTGTGGAAAGCTGTAGGAGTCCGTGTGGTAGACAGGGGAAAAAAAAGAACCTGGGTCTGTATCCTAGCTCCTCCACTTCCTCTTGACGTGACTTTCAGCTCATGTTTCAGCCTCTCTGGACCTCACTTTTTTCATATATAAAATGAGTCAATTGGGCAAGTCATAGTGAAAAGAAAATTGAATTCATTGCAGTGAATTTTTAGTTTATCAGGCCACCTTTCCAATCCTGTGTTCTTTTACTTTCTATCTCATTACATTTTGAAAGGAAACGTAGGAACAATGTGAGTATCTAGGACAGAACAGGACCACTGTTACCTAATTGAACTTTTTTGTATGAGTAATGAAGTTGGCTTTCCTGTTCTGGACAGGCTGACATCCAGGTCTCAGTTTGTCGGAAGATGCACCAGCTGGCCAACTTCTCAGGCCTGGAATCAAGGAAATGAAAAGGCTGCCAAAGCCCCCGTGGTTATAGATGAGAGTAGCTGACAATGCCTATTAATTATACCATCCAGATTTACAAAATCAGCTCGATTCATCTGCTGTGTGGCAAAGGTTAAGGTGCTGCCAGGGTAGGGTGCAAAGGATACTAATATGTTTGCAACTCTGATGCTTCCATTTACCTGGAGATCAGTGGCACTCTAATAAGACTTCTGAGGTTTGTGTTTTTATGGATTTTCTCATTAAAACCACAACTTCAAGCCAACAGTTTTCCATCTGACGAAGCCCACGTAGCCAGGCTCTTCCCATATTGTGCAGCTCATTCATTTACCCTTCTGGCACGAAGCTTTTGCCCCACCCTTCTTAACAGCTGCTATGCAGGAAGCTTTCTGTTGCTCTTTTTGAAAAAAAAAAGAGTGGCATAAAACAATGGGTCTCATTCAGTTCCCATCTGTCTTTTATATCCTTTTCAAATGGTTTAAAGAGGCAACAGTTTATATGTAGCCCCAGTATTTGGACTATAAATAATATTTAATGAAGGTTGTTTTTTTTAATAAGTTCTCAGGGACATAATGCACATGGATGTTTAATATGTTAAAGACACATTACAGCCAATGCAGCCCATCCATGTTCCTTCTAAGGAAGGGATGACTATATATAGACACACACATGCTCAAATGGGTACGAGTGTGTCTCTATATATTCATATGTGTCTGTATGTGTTTCCATACATATATAGATATATTACCAATTCAAAACATGTGAGCTAGAGATAATAGTACAGCCACAGATCTGGTATTGATACTGGCAACCATTTAAATCTTACCTAAAACCATACAGAGTATAACAGAAAAGAAAAATTATATGTGCTCTGAACAAGAAGTCAAAGACATTTGGAAGAAATTGGTCTGTGTTAATCTTTCTAGAAAACCCAGGGCCTTTCTGACCATAGCTAATTTTGTTTTCACTAAATCACACTGGCAGTTGTAAAGGTAAAAAAAAAAGCTCCATGGGAGGATCTCATATCTCCTGTCTTTGCTCAATAAAATTCGTTTAATTGAAAAATTGATCTCATTATCTATAGGTTGCCAAAACCAATGAGTGCCAGATTGACTCCAGAAGGTCCCAAGAACAATTAGAGACATGCTATGTAAGCTTCTCCTCTAATACTCTCAATCTGCTATTGGAAAGTGATGCAAGTTGACAAGTTGGGGGACCAAGAAATACAGATTTCTCTAGCAGAAGGTTCAGACAGTTTGTCATAGAAAATGACCCATTTATGAAGCATTCATTTGTTCTCTTTATAGGACTTATTTGCTTGGCTAGGGACTAACAACAGGTCATTCATTTGTCAAAAGCAGTCAGGCAAGGGAGAAGTAAAGCTTTCTTTCACATAGACACCTGAGACATTTCTTTTGGGCCTTTTCTGTTTCAAGAAAGAATAAATATGCTTAGATTAAAATGAAAATCTGAATTGTAACGAATCAACATTTATATGTGAAAGATTTGGGGGAGTGCCAAAAAATCAGTATCTTTTATTTTGAAAAATTTCACTCTTAAACATGTAGGAACCAGAGGGTGATTGGAGTTGCCAACTGACCTACACTTAGTCTTGAACACTTTCTTCCATTCATATTTCACCATCTCCATTTGTGCCCAAAGATAAGAATTTCCTAAGAAAAATGCCATTTACAAATTTATAATTTTGCTCTCAGATATCCCCTGTTCTCTTAAAAGTACTAGCAGTAACAAGAACAATGATAATTGTTTATGTGTGCACAATTTAAAGAAATACAAATAGAAGTTCATAGACACAAAAGATTTTATCTGAATGTGCCATCAATTTGACTGAATTAAAATTTTAAAAGTTTGAATTTGACAAAATGACTTGTTCATTGAATTAAACAACTGTGTACGAGATCATGCGAGTCTGCATTCACATTTATTTATTTTTCACTTTTCATCCAGATTCAGTTTTACAGATTTTTTTTAATGCTTGTTTTCACTTCTGCCATTTTCAGAAAACACTCTCTTTGGATAAGTAGAGGAACGTCATATGGGAGTTTCAATACGATATTTATTTCAAGTCAATCATTACATTAAGTTACATTAGTGAGAAAGTCTAGTCTTCAGCTACTGTTATCCAAGATGGAGACTTCAGGAAGATAAATTGGACAGCAGACTTTCAAAGGGCTAGTGCAATTGCTTTTGTGTAAATTTGGGGTATGGCTTCTTGTGAAGTAGATGCTTATTTTCATTTAAATGGAGTTTTGTCATAAATATTCTAAGAATTTGTATTCCTTGAATCTATGATCTATCATTATTCTGTCCTTTGAATTCTGTAAAAGGAAGGATATCATTTTTTAATCACACCTTGATTTCAAAAGATATTTTCATGGAAAATGTATTAACAATCGAAAATGCATATTTATTGCAACTGATGTTTAATCATGAATGCCTAGAAAATGTAGTATATCACTTATTTATCTTGTGATTATCCTGCTGCCTTCCATCTCTCTTAGCCCACAGATAGTGCTGAATGCTAAAATGAGAGACTAAGTTCATCTTCAGTATATTTTCTAAATGCTTTTCAGACATCACCAGAACTCCAGAATTTTCCTGCTTTTCTGTCAGTAGCTGCTCAGAACATCTTTCACTTTGAAAACATTCTGAATTTATGCAAGCCTTTTCATGTTTTTGCATGGCTACTTTTGTTTGTATCTCAGAGGGACTTCTCTAATCATTTCATGTAGCAGAGAAGAAAATGATTGATTTAAAAACATTTGAGGGCAGAGCCAAGATGGCAGTGTAGAAGCAGCAAGGTCCTGCAGCCCCCACACCGCCACCATAAACACCCATAAAATATGAGCCGAGAGAAAGCCTAGGACTCTCAGACTCACACAAAAATACAGAGAACACATCTCTCGCTGAAGGCAGCTCGGCAGCAGGGGCTCATCCCGGCAGCCGAGAACGGAGGCTGGAACAGCCTGAAGCTGAGACCGGGGCCAGGCCCGGGTGGTGGGAAGTAACCTGGCCGAGCTGAGCCAAGTGGGCACCGGAGCCAGTCGGTAGGAGAGATCTACAGCCTCCAGCACCTCCACTTCTGCCAAGGCATGAGGATCAGGGACGGGAGAGGGGGAGCTCGCACCACAACGGAACAGAGACCGGGCCAGCCCAAAACTGCAGCCACGGCCTGGAGGAGTGAGCCTCCCAAGCCTCTACTTCAAAGAAAATCTAAAGCACCTGCCTAAGGGAATCTTCAAATCCTCAGAGACTGGTTAGTGAAGGTGAAACTTTAAAAATTAATTGGGGGGTGGTAAAGCAGTTCGGCCAATCTGCCCCTGGGGCAAGGAAGCAGTGGGGGAAGGGAACTGCTGGAACCTGTGGCGGCCCCCACCAGGCTGCTTCAGAGCCCCTGGCTTACAGACTCCGCAGGGGGGCTGAATCGATTGATCAGGGCCAAGTGCTCTTGCGTTGAGTGGCCTGATCCAGATCTTGGTCTTGGCTGGTGGTTCTGGGGTACACTTTCAGCAAGCTAAAGCTGGGAGGACTTGCAACACCCCCCTAATAGCCCCGGCAGCTGGGAAAACCCCAGTTATTTGGAACAGAGCTTCCCCCCTTGGAAGCAGAGTTTCACAGACCAAAAAAACAAACAACCAATTAATTGATTGGCCAACATGAGGAAGAGGAAGCAAAATAAAAACACCAGTAAAACTCTAGAATCCTTTTTTGTGAATAAAAAGGGTCAAAGCATGGAATGGGAGGAAGAGAGCCCAGAACTCAGAACTCCCACACCAAATGCTTC
>JAQQSW010021938.1:0-10561 GCA_028646575.1 Pseudocheirus occidentalis
AGAACCGTCCTGCCCTACCAGAAAATAGGAGAGCAGAGCAGGGGAGGGTCTTTACAGTGGGATTGCTGTTATGGGTTTGGGGCAGGAGCAAGATGGGGAGAAAATATGTAATTCAAAAAATGTAATGAAAATGAATAATGTAAACAAGAAAACAAATAAAAACTAAATTTAAAAAAAAAAGAAAAAAAAAAGAAAAAAAGGATTTTGTTATATGCCTTGTCAAATCACGTCAGCTCATGGTGGGGAACCAAGAATGCTGTATTTTCATTTAGAAATGTGGAATTGCATGTATTAGTGTAGAATTTTGATAAATAATGGAAGTAATTCTTTTATCAATTAATATTATGCAGATAAAGTAAAATCCTTAGATAAAGAACTACATTTCAACTTCTAGTAAAGAAGGAACAAGTAAGATACCAGACATATTTTTTTAATTTGTCATTTTAGGTGTATATGGCATTTATTTCTTGCTACATTATCTCTATCTTTGAAGGGCTAGGGGAAAAACCCAAATTTCACTAGTGAAGTTTTAAAATCTTAGTGTATTAACTAGATATCTAGATATATGCATGTTTTTTTTCATTTTTTATGGTTTCAAATTAAGTGCTGCATTGTTACATGGTTATTTTCAGTCTCTAATGGTAATACATGAGGTGCTCTGAGAACAGTTAACAAGTATTGGTTATTAATGGCAATTCTCTCAAATGCATAAATCATACTTAATTTCTACCTTTGCTTCATCAGATAGTATGAACTGAATCTATAAAGGTTACTTGTAGATGAAAAAAATCAACTTTTTCTTCCTTTCTATTGCTTCAGTAGGGAAGAGTATCTTAAATAGTTGCCATGAGATTGTTTTTGGATGGTATACTTTTTAAAGAAATGAATTTATCCTGATCTACTGAGCATGCAAAATTTTGAGTATTTTAAACAACCTTGGTTGTTTATACAAAAATCTATTAGCATATTATTCACTTCTTTATCTCTATGCCCGAATCCTCATTGTGAAAATATCATCTATCCTTTTGGATATAGGTACAGTCCATATAATGTTGTCTATAGCATCACTAAATCCTTCAGCTCAAGATAAAAACAGTCAATGAACATTTCAGATTCTGTCCCAATTTCTATGAAATTGTTTCCCTGAATTTCTTATTTACTCCACCATTTAATAAGACCAAGCTGGTTTTAATGAGTTAATGGAAGAGGAAGGGTATGCTAAAAGGTCCATTAAAGCTACCTTGACTACATAGCCCAGACTTGTGACAACTATGATTATTATTTTTTGTCCTACCCCTCTTTGTGACTACTTCATTTCATAATAAATAGAATAGCGTTGTTCAACATGCTGAGACTGCATTGATCTTTTAAAAATGGGAAATCTGACAAGTATTTGGATAATTTTAAATGCACGGAGTATGAATGTCAGTGTCTCTTAATGTGACTAAAATATATGGTTCCATACCGGTAAAATTTTAAAAAGATGCCTGGTAAGAAGAGCTTTCAGATACTAGAAACACGGGTTAAATTGCAAAGTATGTCTCACAGAGGTACAGTTTTTTTACCATACATTTCTTGAGTCACTATAGTCTTTCAAATTCTAGTACCATATTTTACATTAAAAGGATTTTCTGTTAATCATTTCTAGCGAGAGTAAGGGGATCACATTTAATTTCATTGGGCAAAATAAGGAAGGAGAATTGTTCATCAGTGAGACCAGTCTGTCAAAAAAAATAGAGTTCATTTAAGGACCTCTGTAAAAGAGAAACCAACTGCTGATTTAGCTGGAATCATGCCTCCCCCCTCCAATCAATTTGATCATTGCTTCTACTTCAACCAAATGCATCAACAATCCATTCCTTACTCAATTCAAATGTATTCTTACCGGTGGAGTGCTGAAAATGTAGAAAGATGAACCTTTCAGGGCCAGGAACTTGTGTTTGTAGGGTTGAGATGAATCAATTCCCTGGGGCCTTTCATTTACCCACCCCATATGTACAACCTGCAGAGGAAAACCTTTGAAAATTAAAAATCAAGCCTCAATATCAGAATACGGTAAAAGGAGCAAAAGGAGCAAAATTATCACATTGTCCCTAAGCAACTTTTGTGCACTAGAAATAGATTTATTCCAGAGCATAAATAATCTAGTCCAATTTTGCAGTCAAAATTTTATATCCTCATAAAGGTACATAATCTTGAGATACACTTTTAAAATTCAAGACTTTTCTTTCACCAGTAACTATGATATGGCAGTTGAATAGTCTAGGTTTCCTTTATTGATTACATTGGATTTTCTCATATAAAGGGTAACATAATTTGTGTCAGATTCTATCAGTACCAGCTACAGATGTAGTAAGAAAAAAGATTTGGCTATTGAGATTTCTTCCGAGGGTTTCTAAGGTAACTATTTACATTTTAAATTTGAAGTCACACATAGGGAAGTTTTGAAACAAGGTAAATTTGATCAATTTTTCTCTTTATAGTATACCTGTATTGAGATCAAATAAAATTTCAATGCTATAATTCACAATGACTCTATACTATGCCAAGAAATTGTTTTATTCAACTAATTACATAATATGATTTTCATTGGTATTCAATGGGCCATCACTAAATATGATAAGCACATGTAATGAAATACCAATAATAATTTATATTATAAAAACTAAATTTAAAATGTTTCCTAAAATTTCAGAGAAATGTCAGTGGTTTCTAAAAACCAACTATGTAATACACAGTTATAAATATAATGTCACATAACATATATTGAATGTAACATAAATGTACCATACACACAAATACTCACACATATGTATATATAAACATATTCACTATGATTCCAGTTGGTAATATATTTGACTTTCAATTAGATAGATAATAAAAAGATTACTAAACTTAGAATCAAAAGACTTCTAGATTCAAGTCTTAATTTCACCACTAACTCTGTGAACTCAGGCAATTCATATACACCTTTCAAGTCTTACTTTTTAAAAAATTTGTAAAATAAGACAAAATTTATACTACCAACCTCATAGGGTCATGAAGCTCAAAGGAGATAATATATGTAATATTAAATTTAAAGCACAATATTGTTGTTGTTGTTATTTTATATACCTCTGCTCCAAAGAGTTTGTTTGATCAGGTGTATTGTTCACATATTACTGGATGATAACATATTACCAAATGTTGGCATTGAAAAGAGGTTTATACTTCAACACTTTGAAAATTTGTAATTTCTTCTTCAATGTGCCACTCTTGCCATTGGCACTCATCACAACTCTTATCCTATATAATCCATCACTGGGGCCATACTCAATCAAAGTCTTTCTGACTTGGTAAGATTTATCAGAGTTTATATCTTGGCAAAGCCTTTGAGAAAGGAGGACTATTTCCATACCACAATGAAGTCTCAGAAGGCAACTTTATTAAAGGTATATTAACTAATAAAATATTAAGAGATCATTTCATGTATATATGCTTTTATCTGTATACATACACATACATTTCTGCATGCCTAGCACAGTGCCTTACATATGCTGATTGTTAAATAAGTGACTATTGATTTGATTCCAAATCAGTCAGTCCCTTAAAAAGTGTTGGCAAACTTGACCATCAGACTTGATGTAGAAAGTAAAAAGTAAAGAATATAATTGTATCTATAGTTGTCTTCCCTTTTCTCCATTTTCCAATATTTGTTAGTATTCATAATCATGGTTCAATTAGATTATAAGTGGCAGAAATCATATACGGAAGACAGGTAGCTAGATGGCACATTGCATAGAGTGCTAGACTAGGGAGTCACAAAAACTGAGCTCAAATTATGTCTCAAACTCTTTTTTTGCCTTTTGGAGGGGCAGTGGGGTTAAGTGACTTGCCCAAAGTCACACGGCTAGTCAGTGTGTCAAGTGTCTGAGGTCGGATTTGAACTGAGATCCTCCTGACTCCAGGGCCAGTACTCTATTAACAGCACCCCCTAGCCACCTCATGCATCATACTCTTAATAGCTAGGCAAGTTATTCAAGCTATCTTTGGCTCAGTTTCCTCATCTCTAAAATGGAACTAAAAATAGCACCTATCACTCAGGGTTGTTGTGAGAATGAAATGAGATAACACATGTAAATCATTGTGTAAGCTTTAATGAGTCATATACATGTTAGTTCTTGTTATTTACTCAGGATTTTTTTCCTCATTTCCCCTCTTTTCTGATGATTAGAACATCAGTCCAATATATCTCCAATCCTATTGATCCTATTGGTATCTCTCCCCCCCATTCTTTTTATGTCACCTGCATTATATATTAAGTATGCAAAAATTGACCAAACTAGTAGCACAGACTTGTAAACTAATGATAGCCCTCTGCAAAGATATGCATTGAATTCTGGCCTATTTAAAAACATTTTACATTTATGCAAGGCATTTTGATAATTTCATATGCTTACTGTAAACTCAAAATTATTAATGTCCATATGCTTGCTAGCACTCATTCACAACTCTTGGAATATCATTTTAGTTTTATTGAATGGAATTCCAAATACCACAACACTCTATTGGTCAGTATTCAAGATCCTATGAATCCCTTGCTGGAAAGAAAACTGTGTCAATAACATGTAATAGAGTAGACTCATGCATTGAATAAAGGATAGGACAAGGTAGCCCCTATGGTGACTTATAAAGCACCCAATATGTGCCAGATAGTATGCTAAGAGCTCAGGATACAAAATGGTAAAAACAAAATATGATAAAACCTTGGAATTTCCTGTTCTCAAGGAGTTCACTGTCTAATGGGAGGAAGAAAGTAGGTGGGAAAGAAGTAAGAAAGGTGGCAGGTTAAAAGAAGGAGGGAAAGAAGGAAGGAAAGAAAAAAAGACTGAAACAGGAAGGAAGGAAAGACAAAAGAGCAAAAACCATTTATGAAGTGCCCATGTAGAAGACACTGTTTTCAGGACTTTGCAAATATCATCTTATTTGGTCCTTACAACTACTCCCATGAGACTGCTGCTATTATCATTGTCATTTTACAATTGGGGAAACTGAGGCAGAGAAATTAAGTGACTTGACTAGGGTCACAGAGTAGACATTTGGATTTGAACTCCAATTTTCCTTACACTAGACCCAATGACAGATATAATGAACCACTTAGTTGTCTCTAACGGGGAAGATAACATGCAAATTTCTCTGCACAAATAATATGTAGATAATATAAATTAGGAATAGTATCAGAGGCTAGGAACTAAACTTAAGGCAGACTAGAAAAGGCTTCTTGATGGTACTTCAGTTGAGATTTAAAGGAAGCCAGGGAAGTCAGAAGCTAGAGATGAGGAAAGAATTTTAGGTATGGGTGTACAGCAGAGATGAGGAATGGAATGTCCTCTGCAAGGAACAGCAAGGAAGTTAGTGTCACTGGATTGCTGAATACATGGAAGGAACTACAGTATGAGGAAACTGTAGAGCTAGGAAGAATGTAGATTGTCAAGGGCATTAAATGAAGAGATCATTGTTATATTTGACCCTAGAAGTTATAAGGATGCTACCAGAGATTATTGAATAGGAGGATGACATGATAAAACCTCATAGGAATACCAATTTGCTAGATGAATGAAGTTGAACTGGGTCTGCTGCCTCCCTTGGGAAGAGGAGAATGTCATTCCATTGTGCACCAGTCTCCTACTTTGAAGTGAAAGGAGAAAATACCATTCCATCACATCAGATCTCCTGCCTCATCTTTTGCTGCCCTTTGCATGAGGAGAGCCATCATTCCATCAAGAACCAGTCTCCTTCATTCCAGGGAAGAAGAGAAACACCATTCTGTCAGCTTTGTCTCTTACTTTGGGGGAGGGGAAGTGACATAATTCCTATAGCTCCCAAAACTTTTCCCCTAGTCTGAACTACATAACTGCCTTAGCCTGAACTGCAAAACTGAGTCCAAACACCCGTGCACAATGAAAGCCATATACTCTCCATTCCAGTGATTCTGAATGACTGGATTTTATCATTCAAACCTCCTTTTTGATCTCCTACTGCCTGATCGCTTATTTTATTCCCCTCAATGCAATCCCCCACCACCCCTATATGTACCTTTCTAAAGCTACATACCCCTTCCCCTGTGCTCTATTGAATGCCTGATCCATAGATAGCAAACTTGGCTTTCATATTAAATATTTTCCTTTACCACTTCTTCCATTTTCTGACTCCCAGGAGACATGACTTCCTCCTAAATAACAGTGTCCCTAACCTACCTTTCCTGAATTGGTTGCACTTTCATTTATTCTCCCTAGGTCATTGCTCAAGGTGAGGGAGTTGGAATACCCCATGGTCAGCATTGCCACATTCAGGTTCTCCTTCTACCATCATTACTCAGGAACCCCTTCTCCTTTGAGGTTCACTATATACCATCCAATAAAAGTTATCATAGCTGTTGTTGTACTGGACTCCAGGGAACTCTTCTTTCCTCAATAAGTCTGAAACCTGGATCACATTCTTCTCCTCTTTGCCTTCATATTTTTATACACAGGAAACTTCAATATATTCACTGATACTCTCTCAAATGTCCTAACCCCCCAGTTCTTCAATTTACTCATTTCACACAAACTACTCCTCACCTCACCTCAACCACACAAAATCATATCCTTTATTTTGGCATCATCAATAAATGAACTATTTCTGTATTCATGAACTCTGAAATGTACTTATATCCAATGATAATTTATTGTTATTCTAATTCTGCCTCTGCCTCATAAACCCAAAACCTATTCTTCACCCACATTGGAGACCCTAGGACCACAATACTTCAGTTATTTTCCAAGTTATTCTCCCAAGCACTATCTACACTCTCCTCTATTCTCCATCTTGTCCCCTTGGTGAACCAGTTCAACTGCATTTTCTTTTTCTCCTGATTCTCTGGAGCCTTTACTGTATTGCTGACTTTGCCCTGCCTTAGATTAATTCATTATCTCCTCCACTATGTTAGATTTTTCAAATATTTTCATCCCTCTTTAAATATCCCATGCCTCCCTCCTCTTAACTGAGAACCTCAATCACATATTTTTAAATTCATTTTTGTTACATTTTAGGTTCCAAACTGTATCCTGCCCTTCCTTCCTCCTCACCCCACATTGGAGAAAATTACCATTAGACATAAATTAAAACCACATTAAGCATACTTCAATTATACTTCTATTTATTGGTTCTTTCCCTGGAGTGGATAGCATCTTCCTTTGTAGTTAGTTTGAATATTTATAATACTCAAAATAACCCAGTCATTCAAAGCTGTTCTTCAAAAAAATTGCTGTTACTATATATGGCATTCTCTTGGTTCTGCTTATCTCACTCTTCATTATTTCTTGCAAGTCTTTCCATGCATTTCTAAAATCAAGCAGTTCATTATTTCTTATAGTATAGTGGTATTCTGTTACAATCATATACCACAACTTACTTAACCATTCTGCAATTTATGAGAATCCATTTTTACTACTACAAAGAGGTACCACAAATATTTTAGAACATATTGGTCTGTTTCCTTTTTTCCCCTTGTGACCTTGGAAAATAGACCTAATCATCAAATATTATCAAATATCAAATATTGCTGGGTCAAAGAGTTTTACAATTCTTTCAGCATAATTCCAGATTTTTCTCCAAAATAGTTGGATCAGTTCACAGTTCCACCAATAGAATATTAGTGTTTCATTGAACTCATATTTTAGTGAAAAAAAAATTGGGACCATTAGCAAAGAAATTCCTTTTCTCTCCTGTAATATCACTCAGATACTTTCTGCCACCATCTCCTCCTTTAACCCTGTCTCAAATAATGAAATAGCACTTCTCTTTGCCAAGCAAACCCTTCTACATGCACAAGAGATCCAATTCTATTCTCTCTTCTCTGGCAGATTGTAGCAACTATTATCTTCATGTTCTCACATATCTTCAATTTCTTCTTGTTTAATGGCTTCTTCCATACTTCCTGAAAACATGTTCATGTCTCCTTGATTCTGGAAAAGAAATCAACTCATTTGATTCATCTATCCATGCTAGCATATCACATTTCTCTTGCCTTTTGTGGCTGAATTCTTTAAAGGGTCATTTCAAATTGGTGCTTCTACTTATTTGATTTTCACCCTCAATTCTTGACAGTCTCTTATGACTTCTTTATTCAACCCAAACCAAACAAAACCTCACTCTCCAACTGCTAATGATCACTTAGTTGCTAAACCTAATGCCTTTTTCTCGTTTCTCTTCCTTTTTGACCTCTCTACAGGCATTGACACTGCTCC
The DNA here is from genome assembly GCA_028646575.1 of Pseudocheirus occidentalis. Lineage (NCBI taxonomy): Eukaryota > Metazoa > Chordata > Mammalia > Diprotodontia > Pseudocheiridae > Pseudocheirus > Pseudocheirus occidentalis. Next base: position 8,268 of record JAQQSW010021938.1, read on the forward strand.
TCTTCTCCTTGACACATTTTTCCCTCTATGTTTCCATGACACTACTTTCTCCTGGTTTCCCTCCTACCTATGTGGACATTCCTCCCCAGTCTCCTTTTTGGATATATTTTCAAGATCAGGACTAATAACTGTGGGTGTCTCACAGGGTGCTGTTCAGGGTTCTTTATTTCCACCAGGTCACATCAATTCAATTTTTCAATTTTCATTTCCTTGCTGATGATTCTCAAATCTCCTTATGTAGCCAAAACTTCTCTGCTGACTTCTAGTCTCAAATCCCCATATCCCTATTGGACATCTAGAACTAGATGTTCTATAAAAACTTAAACTCATCACATCCAAAAATGAACTCATTACTTTCCTCTGAATGTCTTCCCCTCTTCCTAACTTCCCTATTAATTTTAAGAGTACCACCAAACTCCCAGTTTGCAGGTATGCATCTTGGGGGCCATCCTCAACTTCTCACTTTCTCTTATCCTTTATATCCAGTCTGTTCATGAGGTCTCTTGATTTTACCCTTGTAACATCTCTTCTACATGACTCCTTCTCTCTTCTGACTTTGCCATAATCCTGGTTATATCCTCAGCACCTTGTATCTGGGCTATTGCAATAACCTACTGGTTAGTGTCACTGCCACAAGTTTCTTCCTGTTTTAGTCCATCCTCTACTCAGTTGTCAAAGTGAATTTCTTAAAACATAAGACCTCTGACACCCTCTGACCATGCCATTCTTTTAGTAAATTACAGTGCGTCTCTATCACCTTCAGTAGCAAATATAAAATCTTCTGTTTGGTGTCCCAACTCCTCAATTACCTCTATCCCTTCCATGTTTCCAGGTGTATTAGACCTTATGTTCTCTCATATACTCTGCAATCCAGCATAACGTGCTTCCTTGCTGTTCCTTAAACAAGGCACTCTATCCCCTGACTTCAGACATTTTCACTGGCTCTTCCATCCCTCGAACACTTTTTCTCTCTCTCCTCATCTCTGCCTCCTGACTTCTTCAACTTCCTTCAAGCCACAGCTCTCCCCTAAGTCTAGTGCTTTGCTTCTGTCGACTATTACCAATTTATCCTGTATATGGTTTTGTTTTGTACATAGTTGTTTACATGCTATTTTCCCATTAAATTTTAAGCTCCTTAAGAGCAGTGACTGTCTTCTGCCTTTCTTTATATTCCCAGTCTTTAACACAGTGACTGGCAAAAACTAGGTTCTTCATAAATATTAGTTGACTGAGTGGAATATGAACTGGAATGGAGAGATTTGAGGAAGGGACACCAATCTAGGCATGCTGTGATGAAGGCCTGCTCCAAGGTGGTGGTTTTAGATAGAAGAGAGATCTTTTGAAGGCAGAAATGGGATGACTTGACAACTGATTAGATATTAGAAACAAGGGAGAATGAGGAGTAAGGATGACTAAGTTGGGAAGCTGGGCACCTGGGAGGGTGGTGGTACCTTGAATAGTAAATGGAAAGTAAGGAAGAGTAGAAAATTTTGAGAGGGAAATAATGAAGGGTTTGTGTGAGAGAAGGAGGTTTGATTGGTCTAAATGACCCTTGAGTTCCTTTTAAGCTCTAAGTTTATGATTTTTTTCCCTCTGGTATAAAAAGTACATATTCTTGAAACATATGGATAATTAATTTCTAGTCTAAGCTCTTAATTTTCTTTTTCGGATGTCACAACAAGTAGTTGAAAGAAGCATTAAGGACTTTTTCAGTAGGATGCTTAATCAGAAAGGAAATGGGCTGGTCATATATGGGAAATTATTCTATGACCGGCATTGAAAGGGGTATCTCATGGCTTTTTGTAAGAGTTAGCCAAACGAGAGACACTGAAAGATGCATGTATATGGAAGAATGAATAGTTATTAAAGATTTATTGTGGGGGGGGCAGAGCCAAGATGGCTGCATAGAAGCAGCAAGGTCCCGCAGCTCTCACACCGCCACCCTAAACACCCATAAAATATGAGCCCAGCCAAAGTCTAGGAAAGTCTAGGACTCTCAGACTCATAAAAATACAGAGAACACACCTCTTGCTGAAGGCAACATGGCAGCAGGGGCTCAGCGTGGCCGCCGGAGTGGAGACTGGAACAGCTTGAAGCTGAGACCGAGGCCAGGCCTGGGACTGTGGGAAAGAGCTGGGCTGAGCTGGGCTGAGCTGAGCTGAGCCCCGCAGCCAGTCTTCAGAGGTTCTACAGCCTCCAGCACCAACACATCTGCCAAGGCCTGAGGAACCGGACTGTGTGAATTCCCCTGTGACTTGGAAGAATGCTATTGGCTGAGACACTCCCCTGAACCA
>JAQQSW010021939.1:0-10561 GCA_028646575.1 Pseudocheirus occidentalis
TATTATTATTATTATTATTATTATTAACTACATGCAACTGGGAATTAAGATATACAGGGACTGGGGTAGGGAGACCTTCCCTGCCCCACCAGAAAGTTAGAGTAGCATTGGAGGAGGGCATAAGAGAGAGCAGATTGGGGGAGGGGCTTTATAGAGGGATCGCTGTTTTGGGGTTGTGGGCAAGGGAAATATGGGGAGAAAATTGGTAACTCAAAATCTCGTGGAAAGGAATGATGAAAACAAGAAAATAAATTTTTTTTAAATGGAGGAAAAGAAAAAAATTAAAATAAAATAAAATAAGGGAAATAACCACTAGTACTATTTCAAGGGGTTTCTGTAAGGATCAAATTAAATAATGGAGGTAAAGCACTACCAAAAAAAAAAAAAGAAGATGAGAAAAAACAGAAGGGAGCCAGTAGAGATAAAAGTATAAAGTGAGATTTTTTTTTAACACCAACGTTATTTATACATTTTTTCTTCTTTTAAATTTATTTACTTTTAGTTTACAACATTCAGTTCCAAAAGTTTTGAGTTCCAAATTTTCTCCCCTTCTCACTCCTCCCCCCAAAAATACTTCTGGGAAAAGTGGGAAATAGTATGGCAGAAATTGGGCATAGATCAGTATCTTACACTGTATACCAGAATAAAGTCAAAAGGGTTCACAATTCATGTATAAAGGCTGATAGTATAAGCAATCTGGGAGAGTAAGCAGTAATTTGCCTGTTAGATTTATGGAGAAGAGATTTTTAAGGGTGGTAGAGACATGGGTATATTTATAGGCAGCATAAAAAATAACCGGTAAAAAATAAAAGAGAGAAAAGAGGAGAGAGAGACAGGAGAGAAGAGAGAGGAGAGAGGAGAGAGAGGAGAGAGGAGAGAAGAGGGAGAGAAAGAAGAGAGGAGAGAGAGACAGGAGAGAGGAGAGAAGAGAGGAGAGAGGTGAGAGGAGAGGAGAGAGGAGACAGGAGAGAGGAGAGAGAGAAAGGAGAGAGGAGAGAGAAGAGAAGAGAGAGGAGAGAGAGAGAGATAGAGAGAGATATGTTGATGCTAAAGGCAATCTTTGGGATAAGGCAAAAGATGGAATCAAGAATTCATCTAGATAAATATATGAGTTTATAGTTTCAAGAAAGGTCCATTCTTTATCTAAGATCAGAATGAAAGAGTAAATAGTGATAGATGTCTGAGTGATGTGAGAGGAGAAGGAATAGAGAAAAGAAAGATCTTGAGAAATAGTCACACAATTTCTTTGTGAAAATGAGGAAAAATCTCCAGTAGAGAGGGTGGTTGGAAAAAGGGTCATCATGGAGGCCTTAATGAAATAGAGGGATATTTGAAATATTAACTATGAAGAATAGAAGGATGAATTTATTAAGTAGAAGTATAATTATTGTCTTGAGGAAATGAATCTCAGTTGACATTAGATAATACACTTTCCAGTACTGAGGGATGGAAAACGGGCCAAGATAGAGCATCAGTGTAGGGAGCACTGGGGCAGAAACAGAGCCCAGGATATTGCTGGATGCAGGAAATGGGAACCATCTGGCAGCTCTGGCAGCCACTACCCAGTTACAGGTCATAGATCCAGGATGGAGAGATGAATTGTGAGTGTAGCCTACCTATACAGTAGATTCTGTAAGAAAATAGTAGCTGTATGGCTCTGAGAACAGGATGCAGCTTCCCAGAACAAAGGAATTTATAAAAATTCTGTTGGTCTGAATCAGCAGAACCAAGAAGGAAGAGGATGGAAGGAGTGGCTAAATCTAGGAGGGCTCTACTGACACTCCAAAATAGAAACAAACTGCTAGAAACAAACCTGGTTTATCATTGTAAAACTGAGACTGGAGGGTAGTAAATGGAACTCCCCCTGGATCATGCCACTTTTGTCACACTGAAACCTTAAGGTCCCCAGCTAGAGATGTGAAAGTAGTAGAATATAAGAGGATAAAATTACAGACTTAATATTCCTTCCAGAAGTATGCAGAGCCCAGCACTAATTTAAAATCCAAAGTCAAGATATTAGATGGAGGAATTAAGAAACAAATAAAAGAATCTGACAATAAAGCTCTATTATGGTGATGTAGAAACTCAAGAAATAAACACAGAAGGAAAAAATAACTTGAAAATGTCTACAAGTAAAGTCTCAAAGAAAAAATGCATTTTGGACAACAGTCCAGTCAGAATTTCTAGAATAGTTAAACGAAAAGCTAAAAAGTGATTTTAAAGCCAAATGAGAGTAGTAGAAGAGAAAATGGGGAAAGAAGCAGAACTAATGAAGAAAAATAAGAAAAATAATTAACAGTTCAGGAAAAAAGGTACAAAATCTTATTAAAGAAAGTAACTACTTGACAATTATAATTGGCCAAATAGAAGTTTATGACTCCATGAGTCATTAAGATATAATGAAACAAAGTGAAAAGGTTAAAAAAATAGAATAAATATCTGATAAGAAAACCACTAATTTGGGAAAGAGATCAAGGAGATATAAATATCTTGGAACCAGAGGGCAAAGTAAAAATTGAAAAATAAAACATCCACTGATCAAATTCTAAAACAAAGCCTCAAATGAAAACTATCAACAATATAATAATCAAAATCAAGAGCCCCTAGGTCAAGGAAAGAGAAAGGGGAGAGAGAAAAAGAGAGAAAGAGAAAGAGAAAGAAAAGAGAGAGAGATACAGAGAGAGAGAGACAAAGAGAGGCAGACAGATGGAGAAAGACACACAGAAAAACAAAGGGAAAGAGATGGAGAGAGATATAGAGACAGACAGAGGCAGAAAGAGTCGATACTAAAGGCAATCTTCTGGATAAAGAAGAAGATGGAATCAAGAGTGCAAGTAGATAAGTTTACATTTTCAAGGATCACCTGTTTATCCAAGGCCAGAATGAAGGAAGGGATAGTGACAGAAGAAAGACTCTAGAAAGAAAGAATTCAAGAAGCCACAATAAAGATTGAACAAAATTTATCAGTCACCCATCTACAAAAATGAACAGTTTGGAAATGATATTCTAAAAATCAAAGGATGCAGACTTACAAAAAATAGAGAGCTTCCAAGCATTCCTGAAGAAAATACCAGAGCTGAGAAAAAAATTTGACATACAAACACAGGAGCGAAGACAAGTATAAAAGGATAAAAATGACTGAGAAATCATAAGGGACTAAACAAAGTTAACCTGATTATATTCTTCTGCTGGAAGATGATACATACAAACCTTAAGAACTTCATTACTGCTATGGTGTCACAGAAGGAGTCTATTTAGACAAAGGGTCTACATATGATTCTATTGTGGTTGAATGATATCAAAAGAAGAACGGACTATATAGGGAAGAAGAATACATTGGAAGAGGGAAGAAGAGGTAGAAATTATGGGCAATACTATTTCCCACAAATTGGGAGTGCAAAAAGGAGTTTGTACAATAAGGAGAGGACACGGAGGGATGTAGATGATACTGGAATATCACTATCACCTCAAGTGGTTAAGGGAGGAAAGATTACAAAGACTGTTGGTTACAGAGAGACACTGGGGGAATAGGAAAGAAAGGGGCTAAGGCAACAGGATGAATAAGAGAGAAGATAGACTAAAGAAGCCTTTAATAATAAAAATAAAAGACTTTGGAAGATGGTAAAGGGAAAAAAGGAGAAAGATAAATGTAGAGAATGAGAGGGAGGGAACTAATAAAGAATCAATCAATATTTATTAAGTACCTACTATGCTCCAGGTACTATGCTAAGATCTTGGGATATAAAAGGGATCAAAATACATTCCATGCCTTCATGGATCTTACAATCTAATGGTGGGGGGGGCAGCAATGACATGCAAACAAATACACAGTGGAAGATATGTACAAGATAGATAGGAAATATATATGAGGAAAACACTGCAATTAAATGTAGTTAGTGAAGGCTTCCTGTAAAGCTGGGATTTTAGCTGAGACATAAAGGAAGCCAAGGAGTTCAGTAGCCACAGAAGAGGAGGGAAAGTATTCTTGGCACAGAGAAACTGTCCAGACCTGAGAGACCTAACATCTTTCTTTGTGGAATAGCCAGGATGCCAATGTGCCTGGACCTAAAGGTACATATTTAGGAGTAAGGTAAAAGAAGATAGGAGGAGTCTATATTATGGAGGATTTGAATGCCAAACAGCAAGTAACTGGAGTTTGTTGAGTGGGGGGGGAAGGGGCTATGTAATAGAACCAACATTTTAGGAAAATCACATTGGCAGATGAATAGAGAATGAATTAGAAAGTGAAAAAGATTTAAAGTAGGCAGGCACACCATCACTCTATTGCAGGAATCAAGGCATGAAGTAAGTAGTGGCAATGCCAGAGGAGAGACTGGTGTGTATTCAACAGATGTTGCAAAAATAAAATAGCCAGGCCTTGGCAAAAGCTTGGATATGGGGAATGAGAGACAGTAATGAATCCAAGATGATTCCTAGACTGTGAGGTTGAGAGCTGGGGGGTGGGGGTGGTTGGGTTTCCTTTACAATAATAGGAAAGGTAGGAGTAGGGGGAGGGTATAGAGGGAAAGATAATGAATTGTTTTAGATGTATCCAGATTAAAATTCCTACTGCACATCTATTCAGCATTTTTGAGAGGCACTTGGAGATGCAAGGTTGGAGGTGAGCAGAGAGATTGGGTCAAGAGAATTAGATTTGAGGATTACCAGAATAAAAATAGTAATTAAATTGATCAGAGCTAATTAAATCATCAGATGAAGCAGTATAGAGGGAAAAGAAAAGACAGCTTAGGAAAGAACCATGAGAGACACCTACCATTAGATGGGGTATTCTAAAAGAGAGCCCAGAAAAATGGGCAGATAGGTAGGAGGAAAATGAGAAGTGTCCCAGAAAGCTAAAGAAGAGAGTATTGAAGGAAGAGAGCATGATCAATAGCTTCAAAGGCTGCAGAGACGTCAAGGAGAATGATGATTGAGAAAAGGTTGTTGGCATGATAACCCCAATGACATGTTTATTGATCTAGAGCCAGATATCCTAGGGAATGAAGTCAAGGGGACCCTAGAAAACATTGATAATATTAAGGTTAGTGGAGGTGATGGAATTCCAGCTGAACTGTTTAGAATCCTAAAGGATGATGTATTAAAGTGCTACACTCAATATGCCAGCAAATTTGGAAAACACAGCAGTGGCCACTGTATTAAAAAATATCAGCTTACCTCCTACTTCTGTAGAAGGGCAGTGCCAAGGAATGTTCAATTCAGTGAACAGTTGTATTCATTTTACATGCCAACAAGGTTATGCTTAAAATTCCACAACCTAGGCTTCAGTAATAGTTGAACTGTAATTACCAAAAGAACAGGATAGTTTTTGAGGAGGCAGAAGAACAAAAGACCAAATTGCCAACAGTAATTTGATTATAGGAAAAAACAAGGGAGTTACAGAAAACAAATCTATTTCTGTTTCATTGATTACACTAAAACTTTTGACTGCAGAGGTGCAAAGAGGTGCAAATACCAGATCATCTTACTTGTCTCCAGAGAAACCTGTATGTGGGTCAAGAAGCAATGGAAACAGATGTGGAATAAGTGTCTTAAGGTTGAAAAGAAGATTGGTGATATCATATACTGTTACCTTATCTATTTATTAAACTTATAGGCAGAGTACATCATGTTAAATGCCAGGCTAGGTTAATCAGAAGCCAGAATGGAAGTTGCCAGGAGAAATATCAATAATCTCAGATATATAAATGATATGACTCTGATGACAGAAAGTGAAGAGGAATTACGAAGTCTCTTGATGAGGGTAAAAGAGGAGAGTATAAAAACTCACTTGAAGCTTAATTCACATCTTAGAAACTAGTCTTATCACTCCCTGGTAGATAGAGGGAGAAAAAAAAAAGCATTGTCAGATTTTATATTCTTGCACTCAAAGATAGAAACTGTAGCCATAAAATCAAAAGTTGCTTACAGCCTAGAAGGAAATTTATGGCCAATTTGGAAAACATGCTGAAAATAAGAGACATTACCTTGCTGATAAATGTCTATATAGTCAAAGTTATCTTCCCCCCCAAGTGGTAATATATAGCTTTGAGAGTTGGACTATAAGAAAAACCAGGAGCTGTAGAGTCTACAATTTATTATGTTAATGGAAATTTTTGAGAGTCTCTTAGACAGCAATGAGATCAAATAAGTCAATATTAAAGAAATTAATTCAAACTATCCAATAGATGGTCAAATATTGAAGCTGAAGTGACATAAGGAGGGGACAGGGTTCATTGGAAAAGCCCCTGATGTTGGGAAAGATTGAAGGCAAAAAGAAAAGGAGATGGTTAGAAAAGACTGGTGTGCAATGGTCCATGGGGTCATGAAGAGAATGGCTGAATAGCAACATTTATATACACTTTCATCTTTTCATATTGTCTCCACTCATAAAATGTAAGCTTCCTGAGGTTAGAGACTTCCTTTTTTGTTGTTATTTACCTAGGACCCCAGTACAGTGACTGCCTCATAGCAGGTAGTTAAATGGATATTTGCTTGATTACTTACTCTTCCCATGTAAACACTTCTTCACAGGTGATGTATCTTTCTGATTACACCTTTATATCTCTTCTGGTAATGGGTTACAGACTACTCATGCCTATCTTACCCCGTTGTTATTTGTGTGACATTAACTTTAGTTTTTCAGAGGATATGGGTGACCTGCAGTTGTATGGCATTACCAAAGAGGATGGATATGTACAGCTCAATGTGAAATTCATAGGGCTGGCATAAAAGTACATATATTTTAGAAAGACATTGCATATATACATATATGTGTATGTATTTATGTATATATATAATTATTATTAACTACATGCAATTGGGAATTGAGATATACAGGCACTAGGGTAGGGAGACCCTCCTTATCCTACCAGAAAGTTAGAGTGGCATTGGAGAAGGACATAAAAAAGAGAGCAGATTTGTGGAGGGGCTTTACATTGGAATCGCTGTTTCGTGGTTGTGGGTAGGGGAAAGATGGAGAGAAAATATGTAACTCAAAATCTCATGAAAATGAGTGATATAAACAAGAAAATATATAAAGTAATTAATTATAAAAAATGACATTTCATATGTATACTTATTTTGGACCAGAATTGAACACAGACAGAACATGAGGATAGATTGCATTTGTGAAATTTTTCAGAGCTTTTAATTACTCAAAGCTTCTTGCTGAAACATGGACCTCTTCTAAAAAAAAGAAAAAGAAGAAAAAAACCTAACCAAGCCCTCCCCCAATAGTACCGTCTATTAAGACAGTGATAAAATTGAAATCTTTCTTTATTAATCTTCAAAGAAAATAGTAGCATAGTCTGTGCTTAAATCTGCTTTCCTCTCTGTCCATGGTGAGTCCAAACCATCTTCTCTCATCTGTACAATGTGACACATCTCCTCCATAAATATTCATTGGAATCCACATTGTATCCTGTAGGCCTGTGTTTGTCATAAGGTATAGGAAAAGCATCATCTCTGTGGGCTGAAATGGAGAAGAGCAGTGTAGGGGTGCTGCTCTTGGAGGAGAATTCCAGAAGTTCACATTCTAAATGAGATTTGACAGACATTGCCTTCTTACTCCCTTCTTTACCAGCACTTCTGACAGCTCCATTGAGCAGGGATAGGACCCAGGAAATGAACTTTAGAGAGAAATGAGTTCTTTTGTGCCAGGAAAACAATTAGAGAATTGTCTGATTGGGCGTCAAGGTCATTCAGTTAGGCACACGTTGTATGTTTTGGGGCAAGAAAAAAAATGGTATGATGCTGCTAGGCCAGACAAAGAAAATGTATTTCCATTCCCACTGAGCATTGCTGCCTCAAGCAAAACCCACCCCACATCCCAATTACCTGAGCTCTTAGGATTATTACTATTTCTTTCTGGAAGAGGTGATATATACCTAATTTCACTTTCTTCTATGCAAGACATACTCTAAATGAGGTGTATCAATTGATTTTTGCCACTGGTAATTTGTACTACCATTCAGATTTTTTTCCAGCACCTTCCCCTGGCTTTTATTGTTCCCTTCTGAGTTGACCCCTACTACCCAGGACAGAGGGAGGTTTTTGTTTATATCCCTGTTTTGAAACAGGCTCTCAATATGGCATTTAAATTTTTGCTTTGCATTCAATCAGAAATATCACGTAAGACCTAGGTCTGAAGGAGTATAGGAAATTGTCATGAGGCACAGAAATATTCCTGGTCCCTCTTTGTTAGATTGGTCTCTCATTGACTTTGTAGAAATGAGAGGGATAATTCATGGATGAGATTTTATTCAACATTGGGTGGAGTGGGTAGGGTTTGTAGAACATTAACAGCTGCTCAAAGTTATAGATTTGTGCAGTCTCGAGTCTACCTGGTGAATCCCCTCCTTCACTATTGTACCAATCTGTAAGGAATGAGGTTGAGTGCAGCTTCAGAATGTCTTACCACTAGTAGAGTGAGCACTTCCTGTCCGAGTTTAATTTAGAGACTGGCCATTAATGATCCATTTTCAGACAATGCCTAGCATAATTGGCAGGTTCTCGTCTGTAGATCAAGCTAGCATATAGTCAGAAATACCTCCCTTGCCCCACATTAAATTGGGAAAGAAATCCTGTCTATATAATAATTAAATTGCAGCACCAAGGTAGAGGCTCAGACTTTCTTTCCCTAGATCTCTACTTCGGAGCAATTACTGGGTTGCCCAAATCACAGTATTATTCATTCATTTTGGAACTCATCTAATACACTTAAAGAATGGAAATATTCTAAGGAATTGATTTTGTCTTTCTCTGCCTCATTTTATTCTTCTATGAAAAATACTATGCAATATATCAGTTAGCAATTTTTAATTAAATGATTGCCATGTGATAAAACAATGTACACAGCATTTGGGATATAAATAAGGGTAAAAATTCTTTGTCCCTTCCCTCAGGGGTTCATCTTCCAATATCGGAGAATACATGGAAACATGTACATACAAGATACAATATGAACAAATGAAATCTCTGAAAAGAAAACATCACCCAGTAAGGGAACAAGGAAAAAAAAACCTCCTGTAGCAATGGGATTTGAGGTGAAACTTTAATAAAAACAGAGAAACTAAGAGGTTGAGAAGGGAAGATATTCAGGCCTTGCAGGGGACAACCAGTTCAAACAATGATGGAGTGTCCAGTGAAAACATCAAGAAGTACATTGTCCAGTATTGGGAGATGGTGTTGGGTTTGAGAAACAGCAAAGACCTAGTGCCCCTGGAGGACAGAATACACAGAGGGGGGTAAATTTTAAAAATATTGAAAAAGGTAAGAAGGTATCAGGCTGTAAAGAACTTTAAAGGTCAAACTGATACAAAAACAGCAACAACAATAAAAGACAGTTTTTGCTTTCAGGGAGTTCATAATTTAATGGAGGTCACAATATGGAAGTAACAGTGGGCTGAGTAGATATTAAATGTATAATAAGGTTAAGATGAAGAAGAGGCAGGGGCGGTCAGGTGGTGCAATGGATAGAGCAGTGGCCCTGGAGTCAGGAGGACCTGAGTTCAAATCCAGCCTCAGACACTCAACACTTACTAGCCATGTGATCTTGGGCAAGTCACTTAACTCCAATTGCCCTGCCCTCCCACTTCCAAAAAAAAAGCTAAAAAAAAAGATGAAGAAGAGGCTGTACAATTAGTCAATTAAGAGATCACCAGCGTCAACAGTATCATACAGGGGAAAGAAATATCCATTTGGAACCTTAATTTCCTTAGTCAATAAACATTTATTAAGTGACTTTTATGAGACAAGCTCTATGCAAAGCTTAGGAAATATTTTTTTAAAAAGGCAAAAGATGGACCATGCTCTCAAGGAGTTCCTGATGTAATGGGGGAAGAAAACATGAAAAGAAAGTGAAAAGGACAAGGGGAGGAGGGAGGCAGGAAGAGAATGAATGCATTAGGCTAAGTGGCATGAAGTATTCCTGCTGCCATGGTGGAAAATGAAGAGATATCTCCCCTGGGTCATCTCCTTAATTGAAGGATCTGGGAGGAGTTCTCCTATTTTCATGTTCAAGTAAGAGGGAAAAGAAAGAAAGGGGGGTACTGAGGATGTGAGTTTTTGAGTCGATGTGATCTTGAAGGTAGATGAGTTTTTGAGACAATAATGAAGTCCAGACAGCACACAGGTAGTAAATGATGAGACGTTTACTCTGGGCCTTTTCCTTAAGTAAAGGATTCAGGAAGAATTTTCCCATGTTCACCCTTCTCCCTTTCCATGATGAAACAAGCTACCTACCTTCTTATAGAGAGATAATGAATATGAGGTAACCATATTCATGAGGTTGGACATGGCTACTGCATAAATTCATTTTTGACTATACTTATTATTATAAGCATTTTTAAATTTTTTCCTCTTAGTTATTTGATTCATTGGAGGAGTTAAAAATGCTGACATCAAAAGGTAACACTGGGGGGCGGAGCCAAGATGGTGGCGTAGAAGCAGCAAAGCACCACAGCTCCCACACAAACACGCTAAAAAACTCATAAAATGGAACGCTAAACAGATTTTCAAGCTCCAAAACTCTCCACAAGACAGAAAGCACTACAGGCAGCGC
>JAQQSW010021940.1:0-10561 GCA_028646575.1 Pseudocheirus occidentalis
CCCAGCTTTGGCTCACTGAAAGCGCACCCCAGGACCACCACTCAAGACCACAATCCAGATTCAGGCCACTCAACGCAAAAGTCCTTGGCCTCAATGGATCGCGTCAGGCCCCCTGCTATCTGCAGGCCGAGGGCTCTGAAGCAGCCCAGTGGAAGCCACTGCGGCTCTCAGCCGTTCCTGCTGCTACAGCCGCCTCCCGCTGCCTCCTTGCCCTGGGAGCAGTTTGGCCGGACTGCTCTTCTCCTCCCCAGTTAGCAAAATCCACTGACCTTCCTCTTAGCCTTTTTTTTCTTCTGGCCTGATAGATGTGGTAACTGTGCCTCCAGTGCAGCTGATCTGCTCTCCTATAGTCACGGCTCCCCGCCCAATGCCCCAGGGCCTGCGCCGGCCGGGGTTTCGGCCACGGGTCCCAGACTGCTGTGAAGAGCCCCTCCTGCTGCGCTGCCTGTAGCAACAGATGTGCTTTCTGTCTTTTGGAGAGTTTTTGGAGCTTGAAAATCTGTTTAGCGTCCCATTTTATGAGTTTTTTAGCGTGTTTGTGTGGGAGCTGTGGTGCTTTGCTGCTTCTACGCCACCTTCTTGGCTCCGCCCCACAGCTGGTTAGCTCTTGATTGTCTAATTGGGAATGAAGCTACAAGAATCTTAGAGTTATATTCCATGGAACATATACAAGAGTGTTCCAGTAGGGGCCAGACTGCGGATCATGTACTGAATCATTCTGGCTTCTTCTGGGAAAACATGATCAACTCTGAAGAAGTTGCTACTTTGGAATGATGCAGCAAACCCTATTCCCTTGGTCCCTGGAGAGATTAAGAGGAGGGAGACCATGTCAAAGGTATCTTATAGGACTGGTCGCTAAGTTAAAACACACTCAATATACCTTAAAAAGGGAGTGACTCCACCTTCTATCTCCCTTTCTTCAATTCTCTCATATGGCAAAACATAAATAAATAATAATATCTCTCGTTAGACTTCTGAGGGAGGAGTTGAGAGAAGAGCAGTGTTCTTTTCTCCTACCTCAGCAAGATGGTGACTTCAGCATCATGGTGGTTGCCAGTACTTAACAGCTAAAGCACACATCCTAAAGGGTGCCACCTTTTCCCTACATCTTCCATGATGTGCAACTCCCAGTCATATTCTTCCCACAGTTAAATATTTGCTGTCCTCAGTAAATATACTGAGGTATGATTGGCACCTGAATTCACATTTCCAATTCTGAAAAGTACTATGTGATACTGGAAGGATACAGCATTGTCCTTTCAAGCGTCTCCCCTAATGCTTTGAGTTAAACAATTTACACAAGGTCCATGTGGCAATAGTTTTTGACAGTTTTCTAAATTCAATGTAAATAGCTTGAGAAGTCCACAAAACATACTTCTTACATGGTATTTCTTTTTTTTGCTTTTTTTTTTTGGAGGGCAGTTGGGGTTAAGTGACTTGCCCAAGGTCACATGGCTAGTTTTTGTGTTAAGTGTCTGATGCCGGATTTGAACTCAGGTCCTCCTGACTCCAGGGCCAGTGCTCTATTCACTGCGCCACCTAGCCGCCCCCACAACATTTCTTTAAGGAGGGCTCGGCTCTACCACTGCCAGTGGGACTGGAGATCTCCATCACCCCCAGATACAAAGTTTTGAAAATTCGGCAAGGACATTTTGCAAAGTTCTCATGGGTTATTTCAGTAAAGTTTCCCTCGCAGGGTGGCCACACAGAATCTTAGTTTGCCACGTGGATGCCTATGGCCTTTTACATGAGCTGTAGCCATATTCAGTTCTTCTCTGCTATCCAGGGCTCCCTGGACTTGGCCTCTCCATTTCTTGATATACTTCTATTTCCCTGTAAATAGGATGACTAGCCGAAGCTTGCTAAAGAAATACTTTTGAAGGATAATCTTCACATAAAGAAGATAAGAAAAAATGGGTCCATCTTCCAGAATAGATTGTGTTCTCATGTTATTTTGGGAATATGCCATTGAATCTGGAAATTCAACCAAATGACTCATTGAGTTATGATTTCACTGGTTTGGGGAACTCCTGATGGAAGAAAATTACCCTACCAATGCAAATCTCCGATTGATCTTCATCTTACAGTCTTAGAGAGTTGCCTAGAAACTTAAGGGGTAAAATGACTTACCCAGGGTCATACAGTCAGCATGTGTCAAAGGTGGGAATTAAACCCAGGTCCTCTTGGCTCTGAGGTTGGCTCACTGCCCACCATACAACAGTAACTCAGCCAACTATAGCAATCAAAAAAAGAACTTCATTTTTATCTTCAGGACAAAGGGAATAATGGATTGTGGTCTCTGGGTAGCTGGATAATTCAGTAAACTGCTATCTGGTCTTATTGCAATTGAGCTGTTCAGTAGTGTCCAATTCTTTATGACTTCATGGACCATACTATCCATGGAGTTTTCTTGGCAAAGATACTAGAGTGTTTTACCATTTTCTTCTCCAGTAGATTTAGGCAAAGATTAAGTGACTTGCCCAGAGTCACACAGCTAGTAGGTGTCTGAGGCCCAATTATACTCAGGTTTTCCTGATTCTAAGACCAGGGTTCTACCCACTGAGCCATCTCACTGCCTCTGACACCTGGTACTTGGGTGTTTTCAAAGCTATTTTCTTAAGATCTTTGGTTAACCTTGTGTGTTTCAGATTTTTCTCATTGTCAATCAATGCTCATCTGCTGACTGCACAAAGCTACTTCTATGGTCACATCTCTCACAGAGTGCTATTTTGATGCACACATGAAAAATGCTATGTCTGAGGAGAGCCTCAAAATTGCATTTTGTTCTACTGAGTCACACACTTGTTCCTGTGAAAGGCATTATTTCTTTTCCCTAAAAATAAACCTGAAAGCTGATATGATTTAAGTTCCCCTTCAACTTTGACAGCTCACTTTGTTCGTAAAACTTTATCTGTCAGGGCCACGCTATCAGAAAAAGACACAGAGAGACACGAGCATTTGCAAAATCTCTCCCTTTTACTTTGTATCCAGAATCTTCAACACTCTATGCTTGGTAATGGCCCAACCTAGCAATTTCCCAATTTATTCCTAATATTCCTTTCCCTTCTTATCACAGGAAAAAGTTATTTTGTCATAGTAGAACCAGAATTCCTTAATGCCTCCCTTTTGAACTTCCTGAAGATTGAGTGGAAGTATATGCTTAAGTTCTAAACACAGTTTGATGGCTTCTGCCACGAGGTGAACTTCATAGAGTCCTAGAATCTAAGGATTGGTAGGTATATCATGGGGGGCATCTAGTACAGGTCATAATATTAAAAATAATAATAACTAACATTTATATAGTAATTACATTTAAACCTTATAACTGCCCCCCTCCACAAAGCAGATATTGCCGATCGGTTAATCAACAAGTATCTATAAAATGCCTACTGTGTGTTATGCCAGGCGCTAGAGACACAAAGATAAAAATGGAAACTAGTCCTACCCATAGGGAACTTACATTTTACTAGAGGAAACAATTTGTTCACCTCAAAATATGTGAAAATATATATGAGGTAATTTCAGATATGGGAGAATCACCTGAACCCATAAGAATCAGGGAAGATCTTAAGTAGTAGGTGGCATTTGGATTGAGCTTTGCTGGAAACTAGAGATTCTACTGGGGGACTAAGAGATGGAGGGTGGAGAGTGTGCAAAGTCAATGAGGTGGGATAACAGCTGTAATATTATAATAATATGGATATTATTATCCTTGTTTTTACAGATAAGGAACCTGAGACTCAAAGTGATGAAATTAATTTCCCATGGTCATAGAATTAGTAAATGTTAGAATTGGGAATTAAACCAAGGTCTTTCATGATTCCAAGAATCCTCCTATAACATTACTAATGGTTAGTCATCCTGTTCTGTTTGAAGAGTTCCAGGAAAGAGGAGCCAACTCCCTCCCAAGGCAGCTCATTCAATTTTTTGATAGCCTGTGGCCCAACCAGCTCAGGACCATCATGGATTTGGGTTTAAATCATTACTATTTCCAATGGTCATTTACTTCTCTGGTTCTCCATAACAGCTATCTAGTTAGGAAACTAGGAATATTGAAAGTCACAGGTCTAGATATTCAGTTACACGTTGTACTAATAAACCTGTGAAAGGAATAACACTAAAAGAAGAAAACATTTAATTAAGACAAATCAATATTATGGCAACACAAGAGAATTTCAGCTCAGTTTCAGTGGTTAAAGACTTGTTGCCTTCCCCTTCTTTAATCTCTGCTACTTCTTTCCAGAGTACACTCCAAGCTTGTGAATCTGATTTCCTTCTCCAGTGGATTTAGGCAAAGATTAAGTTACTTGCCCAGGGTCACACAGCTAGTAAGTGTCTGAGGCCCAATTATACTCAAGTTTTCCTGATTCTAAGCTCAGTGTTCTACCCACTGAGCCATTTCCCTGCCTCTGACACCTGATACTTGGGTGTTTTCAAAGCTATTTTCATAAGACCTTCTAACCTTGTGTGTTTCTGAGTAACAAGAGTAAGGAGTTTGGAAGCTTTAGTAAAGACAGTCAGTTTTAGTAACCTTGCTCAAAAACTGATCCTACTGGGATCATACTATTGGCTTCTTACTCCCAGATGTCAATGTCAATATATAGCTCCTAATTTGGCTTGTCTTAGTCATGACAGATCATTCACTCTGCTTCTACCCTCTCCAGGTGACTTGTTTCTCTTTCTGTATGGTGACAAACCTTGCAGAAAACTAGATTCCTCCTCCAGTCTACTGGAAATCTCTACATTCCAATAACTACTGTGTTATGAGCACATAGCCTTATGGGAAATGGAATCCTTGTTCTCTTCCACTTGGCACTTATGTTCTAAGTCCTGGAATCCTGGGAATTGTAGTCCTTTCTCACTTTGGCCATGTCTGTTAATTAAGGAAGTTTTTTTTCTCATATTAAACCTAAAACTGCCTCTCTCCAGCTTCTACCCATTACTCCTAATTATGTGCACCAGGGCTGAGCAGAACAAGTCTAATCTAGTCTCTCTTTCATGTGAGAACCCTTCAAATATTGCTATCATTTCCCCCTTTTGTCTTAATTTTTCCAGGTTAAACATCATTAAGTCCTTCAAAGATCCTTCTGTATAGTATAGGTGATGGTTATTTGGCACAGTGAGTGTTGGACTTAAATCCAGTAAGACCAGGGTTTAAATCCTGCCTCAAAAATTTAATAGCTGTGTTGTCCTAGGCATTTCACTCAGTCTCGTAGCTTAAGTTTCCTCTTCTGTAAATGGAAATGGGTTTGATAATAACACCCACTTCATAGCATTATTGAAAGGATCAAATGACATAATAAACATAGAGCAAACCTTCAATTTTTGTATGAATGCTAGTTATTAACATTATTGACTCATTACAATTTTTCTATGTCCTTTCTAAAATGTGGGAAGCCAAACTGAATACAAAATTCAAGATGTGTTCTGTTCAAGGCTGAATACAATAGAGATCTCCCCTTCTCTGTATACTATGGATCTCAGTCCTGTCTGGGTTTAAAAAAAAGGGTTTTGCTAACTACATGTCACATCATTAATACCTACTGATCTTATAATCCACAAAACCCCCATAGGAATTATTGCCTAGCCACACCTTTGCCATCATAAACTTGTTAAGCTTTGCTTTAGAATCCCAATATCGAACTTGATATTTATCACATTAAATTTCATGCAGTTAGATTTCGTCTATTGTTCTTGCCTTTCAAGATTTTCTTTTTGATCCTGAACTTATCATGTTAGTTATCCCTCCCATAGCCTCAGTATTCATAATATAAAATACAAATTCCTCAACCTGACATTTAAGGATGTCTTACATCTGGGTCCCATTTACCTTTACATCTTTGTGTCGTACTAACTCCTTTTTATGAACTATACCTTCAAGCTAAACTGTACTTCTGCATGCTAAACTGAACTTAACACTATGTCTCCCACTTCCAGGTATTAATACAAACTACAAACCATGCTTAGAATGCCATCCCTCCTTCTCTCTGATTCTTAAAATTCTTGTCTTTCTTCAAGGCTCAGCTGAGGTACCACTTCTTCCATGAAGCCTTAACTGATCACTCCAGTTTTTGGGGTTCCCTTCCTTCTCAACTTACTTTGTCTCCTCTTCCTTCTTCTTCTCCTTGTTCTCCTCCTCCTCCTCTTATTTTTCCTTTTTCTTTTTCTACATGTTATTTTCCCATACTTATCCCTGCCCTATTCGGTTTGACTATAAGCTCACTAAGGGTAAGAACTTGTATTTTCATGTCTTTCCCAGTGTCTAGCAATGTGCCTTGCAGTTATCATACTGTTATTCAGTAGTTTCAGGTGTGTCCAACTATTCATGACCCCATTTGGAGTTTTCTTGGCAAAGATACTGGAGTGGTTGGTCATTTCCTTCTGCAGTTCATTTTATAGATGAGGAACAGAGGCAAACAAGATTAAGTGACTTACCCAGGGTCACATAGCTAGTAAGTGTCTGAGGCCAGATTTGAACTCAGGAAGATGAGTCTTCCTGACTTTAGGTCTGGCATTCTATCCATTGCACCACTTACCTGTCCTTCACTTAATATATATTTATTTAATTAATTTGTTATCTGAAAATCTGATAAGCATATCTTCTACTTCATATATTATTAAAAAGAGTTGGACAAAATAGGTCGCCTGGGATACTCTATAACTACTTCTCTCCAATTGACTGATTGACATCTCTCAGTTAATGATTACTCTTCTGTAATGGTAAGGAAATTTGAAAATCTTTCCTGCCCCTTAATGGGCCTTAAGTGGAACCCAACAGGAGAGGCTTGATTGGGGGGTGGCTTTCTTTCCAGGAAGGTCCTCACCTTTTGTTACTTTGTAATTAGGCAGTGGGTTACAAAGGTTGTGATGTCCTCTGACCCTGAAGAAGGGTATATATACTCTGAGGTGAGGTTTTGCTTTGGGGCTCACTTATGAGAAGAATTGTGAGACTTGACCAGATGAGATTCTGTGTAGCCATTGAGTCCCCTGGCTTTGAAAACCCAGATGTTGGTGCTTCTCTCTCTGGTAACTAACTATATATGTATATAATGGAATATATAAATAGAAGCCCTATCTATTGGTCTGTTAAATTGTGTTATTTTCTCTATCTGCACGTTTTGTCTACTTGTATGAAGTTCAGGGTACTGACTTTTTCCCCTGAACTAAGTGAATTTTACATACATATACATACACACATATACATACATATATATATATACACACACATACATACATACATATATATATATATATATATACACAAACACACATACACACACATTTATTTATTTAATTAAAGATTGTTGACCTCTTTGAAGTTGCTTTCCTTTAGTAGAGCAGATCCAAGAGCCTGTGCTAGCAGCCATCCTGGGTATGCTAACGAACTTGCTGCTACATCTTTTGGTTGATTCATTCATTCAAATCCAAATTCACCTATTTGTGCTATCATCTAGCTCACACATCTTCATTTTGTCCAGAAGGGTAGTAGGAGGAATTTTATAAAATATTTTGCTGAAATCTAAGTACACTTTTTCTAAAGCATTTCCCTTATTTACCCATCTAGTTACCATGTCATAAAAGGAATTAACATTTGTCTAGTATGACTTATTCTTGAAGAAGTGATGTAGGCCCTTTGTGGTCCCCACTTCCTTTTCAAGATGTTCACTAATATTAATATATATTCTAGAATTTTACCAGGAATTTAAGCCAAGCTCACTCACTAATTTGATCAATTAAACACTTGTTAAAGGTCTACTATGTGCCAAGCACTCTTTGAAACACCCTCAAGAAACTTACATTCTACTTGAGGAAACAGCACATTCATATACAATGAAATACAGAACACAATCCAGCTAGTTAATGGAGAAAGTTCTAACATGGGAGGTAGAGCTTGAATTGAATTTTAAGGGAACCTAGGGCATGAGGCAAGGAAGGAATACATTTTAAACTTGAGGATCAGTCCAAGATAAAGCCAGAGAGGAGAGATGTTGTGTTTGAAGAACAGTAAATGGGTCAGCTTGACTAGACCAACAACTTAGATTTTCAAATGCACAACAAAATAATGTTTCACATGTTATATTATTAAAATTGTTTATAATGTCCATATTATTAATGTTGATAATATGTGAGTTTTTTAAGTGCAGTTTTGTAAGTCTTGTCACTGGTGATTTTGTTAATCTTAATTCTTTTCCAACCATCAATCAAATGTCATGAGCCTAAGAGAAATTTCTGTTTAAAACAACTGTAGACAAAATAAAATACTTGGGAGTCTACCTGGCAAGACAAACCCAGGAACTATATGAACACAACTATAAGACACTTTTCACACAAATAAAATCAGATCTAACTAACCAGAAAAATATTAATTGTTCATGGGTAGGCTGAGCCAATATAATAAAAATAACAATTCTAACCAAATTCATCTATTTATTCAGTGCCACGCTAATCAAACTCTCAGAAAAAAATTGTCTTATAGAGCTAGAACTTATAACAAAATTCATCTGGAAGAACGAAAGCTTAAGGATTTCAAGGGAATCAATGAAAAAATTCAAAAGAATGTTGTCTAGTCAAACCAGATGTCAAACCGTATTATAAATCATTATAATTATAAAAAAATTGTCAAAACAATCTGGTATGGCTAAGAAATAGAGTGGTGGATTAGTGGGATAGATTAGGTACAAATTACATTATAGTAAAGGACCATAGTAATCTCATAGATGATAAACTCAAAGATCCAAGCTTTTGGAACAAAAACTCGATATTTGACAGAAACTTCTGGTAAAACTAGAAAATTATATGTCAGAAACTAGGATAGATAAACATCTCTTACTGTATACCAAGACAAAGTCAAAATGAATGCATGATTTAAACATAATAGGTGATACCATAAGCAAATTAAGAGAGCATAGAATAGTTTATCTGTCAGATTTATAGATAAGGGAAGAATTTAGGACCAAAGAAGATATAGAGAGCATTACAAAATATAAAGTGGATAATCTGGATTACATAAAATTTAAAAGGTTTTGTACAAACAAGACCAATGCATTCGTAATTATAAGGAAAGCAAAAAACTGCAACAAGTATTTCTGATAAAGGCCTTATTTCTCATATATATGAAGAATTGAGTCACATATATAAAAATACAAGTCATTCCCCAATTGATAAATGCTTGAAGGATATGAACAGGCAGTTTTCAAACAAAGAAATAAAAGCTAGGGGGCAGAGCCAAGATGGCGGAGTAGAAGCAGAAAGTTTTGCAGGTCCTACACAGCCACCCTAAATACCCATAAAATATGACTCTAAAAAATTTTAGGGCTCCAAAACCCACAAAAATACAGAAAACACATCTCTCACTGAAGGCAGCTCGCAGGAGGGGCTCATTGCAACAGGCTGGGAGCCGAGGCAAGCCCAGCATGAAACTGCGACCTGGCCCCAGGGTGTTCAGGAAAAGCCACAGCAGGAGTCTACAAGAGAGTGGATCAGCAGCACCTGGTGCAGTCTCCACATTTATCAAGCCAGGAATAATAAGGCTAAGAGAAAGGTCAGTGGAATTCGAGCTAAATTTGGGGAGAAAAAAAAGCAGTCCTGCTGAACTGCCCCCAGGGCAAGGAAGCAACCCAAGCTGGCTGCCTCAGAGCTCCTGGCCTGCGCATAGTAGGGGAGCAAAAACCATTGATCAAAGGCCAACGCTCTTGTGTTGAGTGGCCTGGATCCTGATCGTGGTCTTGGGTGGTGGTCCTGGGGCGCTCTTTCAGCAAGCCAAAGCTGGCGGGGGCTGCAGCCCCTACCTAATAGCTCTGGCAGCTGTGAAAACCCCAGCAATTTAGGACAGAGCTTTACCCCTTGGAAGCAGCAGAGTTCCACAAAGCTAAAAAATCAAGCAATTAACTGACTGGCCAATATGAGGAGAAGGAAGCAAAATAAGAACAGTAATCAAACTCTAGAATCCTTTTTTGGGGACAAAAAGGATTGAGGTATAGAGTGGGAGGAAGACAGTGTAGTCAGAAATCCCACACCAAATGCTTCCAAGATACATGAAGATTGCCTACAAACCGCAGATCAACTTAAAAAGGACTTTGAAAACCAAATAAGAGAAGTGGAGGAAAAATTGGGAAGAGAAATGAGAATGATGCAGGACAGAGTCAACAACCTGACTGAAGAGAATAACACCTTAAAAAAACATTAACTTAAATGGCAAAAGAGGCCCAAAAAGCCAATGAGGAGAAGAATGCATCAAAAAGTCGAGTTTGCCAGATGGAAAAACAGTCTCAAAAGCATTCTGAAGAGAATAATTCCTTCAAAATTAGAGTGGAGCAAACGGAAGCAAATGACTTTATGAGAAATCAAGATGCTATTAAACAGATACACACAAATGAAAAAAAATAGAAGGCAATGTGAAATATCTCCTTGAAAAAACCACTGACCTGGAAAATAGATCCAGGAGAGACAACTTGAAAATTATTGGTCTACCTGAAAGCCATGATGAAAAAAAAAGAACTTAGAAAGCATCCTTCAAGAGATTCTCAAGGAAAATTGCCCTGATATTTTAAAATCAGAGGGC